>CAVNYN010231003.1:0-86265 GCA_963692815.1 Nyctanthes arbor-tristis
ATACTAACTTAACATAAAGAACAAGACATTGAGCAAAACAATCTAATTTTCTAGGTGCCTCATGACCAAATATATAGATAATTTGATTGTGTGTATAGTGTATAGATAAATGGAAAATAGGAACAGAGATGATTGGTGAGGATGTTTTTGGAGGAAAATCTTTGGAACTGAAACCTCTTGATCATCAAAGGGCTTGAGTTAGAAATTTGACGAGTTAACAAATTTGATTGCAATTTTCATATTAGAACTTGACCCTAAGTGACTTCCATTGAATTTTTTGTGGAGCTTTTTGCAATTTACCCTATTTTGTTTATAACTAGGGGCGGTACGTGCGTTGCACGTGTAGATAATTTCCTGCCATACTTATTGTTTCACAGTTTAAAAATAAAGATTTTTGATACCCTGATTGCAATAAAATATACTATAAAAGAAAAGTTTCAAAAGTAAATCAGCCAATCCCACACGGTCACCTAATCTACATAAACATATAATAGTGTGTGGAGCAATTTTATTTTGTCTACAAGCATGTATATTATTATGGATGCGCTCTTCCGATCTCAAACATCTAAACTATAAGTATCTCACAGTTGTAGTCTAAATATGTGTCACGTATTGTGCGCATACATAATAACATGTATACGTAGGCAAAATAAAATTTTTCATAGTTGTGTATATATATACACATATATAATCACATATAACAGAGATCACAAAAATATACTCATATGTGTGTGTGTGTATATATACACATACAGATGATTAGAGTCTAAACTGCATAGAAGACATACATAAATTATATAACGTTACAAATATATTAGCTAAGTTCCATACAAGAAGAATCTTAAAAGACTTTAGATGGCAAAGCTTCAGGGGTCAAATGACAATAACTTGTAGAAGAAATGAACCCTCAGCCAAGAAGAGAATAATTTATCATCTTCTTGGAGAATTATAAAGAAAGTTCAGTATATAATTAATTAGACAACCTTGTAGGCCTTACCTCGCAAAGAAGTGGATTTCACTTATTATTATTTTTTATTTATTATTTTTTTTTAAAGAGAAGTATCTCGGCTCGAAAACAAACAAGTGGATTTCATTAATATTGCCAAGGTAGCTCAAGCAATGCCTTGTCCTTGTCTGAAGGAAAACCTGCACCAAACATTTCTCAAAATATAATTTCACTAAATCTAACTTTCTTGTCATCTTAATAACCTACCACTTCAAGTACAGATACATAAAAATGATTTGGTCTCCAATGCAAAAAGGTCAAGGGCGAAGCTTTTCAACAATTAATACCATTTTAAGGTGTTAACTTGAAGATATGTTATAAAAATTTATTTAATATTATAAAAATTTATTTTACAAAGTAATTAGCAGATGTCATTATGTCAAATACAATACATCAGCACAAAACACCAGATGCATTCTGTAGTTCCTTTCTAGATGTAACAAGATAATAATAATAATTAGAAAAAAAAAAAAGAGGCCAAGTTCTTATAAGTAACCTTTCCGTCTTTTTTTCTGAAATATAATTTTTCTTCATAAATTACAGTGAAAGTTTGATTAGTTTAGATAAGTGTACTTATATACTATTTAAACATTAAAAGCATATCTCCACAAAACTTACATCAACTTTATAGCTTGGCAAAACTGGAATGTACAACTTAGATAATGTACAAACCTTTGTGATGCCTTCTTCTCCCTCGTCATTAACTATAGAATTTGACTCTTCCAATTCTTCTTAGATGTAGGCCCTTCATTCTATTTGACATAAATACGTAATTGGTTTTTAGTTATCCATGGGATCAAAAAAATGAAAAAGAAAAAGAAAGAAATTGATTGACTTCATTGTAAGACAGAAGATAAACAACATTAGCAGTTTCTTGTTATAAACCTGAAGGTTCTTTTCATTATCCATCCATCGTAAAATGCCTTGCTTATTTTTTAAATCTTATCTTCAATCTATCCCCTGGCCTCACGATCCAATTCTTGTACTTGGTCGGCACTTGCATCAACAATTTCACGTCTTAAAACATATCTTAATGCTTTAAACATAAATCAGTGCCTCAGTTCTCTAGATGAATTCCTACATAAACCATCTCTCTGCACAGACTCTCAAATGGATTTCAAAGTTAATTCATATCCAACACCGTGAGTATGTCACATCTACAACGTCCCAGATAAAAAATAGATTAAAGATTTATATGTCAATTCTATATCTAGAAAGACATAGTCACAGCAATATTAACAACTTAAATATCATGATTACATCATATTTTAGTAGTAACTTTCAATTCACCAAATTTAGGTAGGTGATAACCAAGAGGCACTACAAAAATATTTCCAGATTTAGAGTACTCCATAAAGTGCAAAACAAGAAGGTTGTTTGGGAGGTTATTTTGATAGCTATTTTGTTGTAATAAGGCCACATTTACTAAAATGTGAAAATCAATGGGTAGTTTACTCTTAATCGGTTACTGTAAAGAAAAAGAAAAAGGAGATGACAAAATACACAAATTAGAACTGAAAACAATGGTAAATTCTTCAAGAAAATTAACCATGACTTAATACACACATATATCAATGAAGGAGGTAAAAACTCTCTGCTCAATCCTTGGAAATCTTGCAAACAATTACATAATTGCAGATTGAAGGAACTTACCAGATGCGAATTTTCCCAAAAAATTTCTGACCCGATTGTGACATCTTCAAATGAATGAACTGAAAGCAAATTGAAACCAAAGGGAAAAAAAGATCAACGCAAAAGAAAAGCCAAGGTCGAAGTAAAAAAGAAGTGAAATTTTAGTGGAGAAGAAAATTCCGAGAGAGAGCGAGAGAGAAGGGAACATCATCGAGCAAGAGAAGCCTTGAGCGAATGAGGTCACGTCTTATTCTGACTATTTATATCAAGGGTAAAATGGGAAAGCAAAAATTGAACCATGAAAATGACGTTGTTTAAGAGCTTAAATGCTAAAAACGACGTCGTTCGAAATACTGTTCCAGAAAACAGTAGTCAATTTCACTCTTTTATATAGTAGGATATAATGGTTAAAATGTGAAATTGTTGTGGGTGCGTCTAACAATTTTTACTCTTAGTTGTAATGAGGTTATAATGTTGAGGCAATCAAATTTTGTAGTGACAATGTAATTGGATAAATTAAAATAAGATTAATATTGGGGGGAAAAGTCAAGGGGAAAAAAACTAAGGGGAAAAAATCAGGGGAAAAAATCTATTTTCAAATAATGTGTAGGGGAAAAATTGGGGGGAAAATATATTAAAGGATTTCGTTTATTTTTTAAGATTTATTTACAATTTATTTTATCATTACTTTTTTATCATATAATTGATATTCAATTTTTAACAAAATATTATTATTTTTAATTTATTCTTTTTTTTTTTAAGGAAGAAAGTGAGAGGGGGGAATGTAAGTGAGGAGCTAAATTTAACCCCTCACTTACATTTTTCCCCTCACAAATAACTTTTCCCCCTTCTCCCATACACTAATTGATTATGGTGGGAAAAAACCCAAATTTTGGGTTTTTTCTCCCACACTAATCATGCTCTTAATAGTTGACAATAACATTATTTAGAGTAGACATTTTTCTTGACAATATCAAACATTTAATGTACCACATAGATGTCTTTTGTCAATTGTCACAAGACATTCTCTTGACATAGTTGCATCTTGGGATGTGGATATGGTATGGAAGAGAGGAGAGGGGAGAGAATAATTGTTTTAATTGCAAAAGGAATATAAATAAGTGCAGGAAAAACGTGCGAGAAATTTGAAAAAGAGAGGAGAAATTCAAAAATAATGATAATATAATAGTATTTTACTCCCATAAATATAGTTATGTGTTTCTTTTTCGTTCATCCCAAAATATAAGTCACTTTTGCCATTTGATTTATTTGATATTTCACTTTAATTTTTTTTATTGTTGATTACCATGCATAATAAATAGAGGTATTTTAAAAAAACTAAAAAGTTAAATAAGGAAAATATATTTTCGGGACGGAGAGAGTAATTAGTTTTCCTATATACTCTTATTTAATGTTAATTGTTATTAATAAAAATAGAATTATTAAAAATATAATAATTAATAAATGAAAGAATATAATAGCAAAATAATCTTAAATTTGCCTTTTCAATACTATTAAATGATTTTTTTTAATCTATGTGAGATTAGAGATAAGGTTATCTTTGTGGGATGGGTGTAGTAATTGACAATGTGGAGATAAATGTGGAAAATAGACACCGCGTGAGAAATGATGAAGAGATGTGAGGAAAAAGAAATAAAAATGATTTGCAAAAGGGAAAATTAAAAGAAAATTGAAAGCACATGGATTACTTAGGAGAGTTGAACTATGTCTTCCTCCTCCCCCGAAATATATTTATTATACCAAGCAACCAGCTTGTACAACTCTAAAATTTTGAACACTAAATTTAACTTTTCCCCAAATACTCAGGGATTAGCTTGCAATATTCTAGTGCCCTTTTAATGGAGCACCAACTCGTTGCTGGAAGCCTGGAAAAGCCGCAATCATCACAAAAATGCAAGGTGAGTTATTCGATCCATCTACCTCTTTTGAAGTGATCCATTACTTTGATATCTTCTCCTGAATTTTACATCTACAAATTATTCTTCTTCAATTTTATTATTATATTGGTTTCCGGACATTCTCTGCATCTGTGAAACCAACTGATTGGATTTGATGTCGGTAACGGAAAACTATGTGATTCATAAAGAAGATTCAATATTTGATGACACCTTAATGTTTACATATTTTCCCCTTTTTTTTCTCTTTTTTTTTCTTTTTTCCCCTCTCTTTTTTGGTCTCCTCCTTCTAGTGAAGGGGTTCTGAACATTATAAGCCGAATAATCCATCATTGCAGCAATTTGTTTTGAATTTCTTTGATCTATTATGCCAGCATGTTCAGGTTTCAGCAATGTTTTATTTGGATAATAGTTCTCCCCTTTTTAATACTCATTGTGGACCGCTGGAGTTGTGGTGAGACATGCTCACTTTAGTGAGGTATCATTGTATTGGTAAAGTTCTACTGGCTTAGTGAATTCATTTAACTTTGTCCATCATATACCTCATTTTCATTTGCAGATGCTCTCTAGTTTCTGTTGGGTGTATGTAGGACTGCTACTATGACATCTTTTCCGTTTTTGTATTGATTTTACGACTACCAACTTTTTTTCATTAGTGGTTTAGTTTTTGATTATTAAGCTTATCGTGCAGGAACAGACCATACGTTCTTGTCGCCTCCCATCTGGGTATTGTTCCAATTGTGACCTCCTTATTTTCCAAAATGAAGTAGATATTGTCCTGCAAACCCTTCTTCAGACTTACCTGATATGATTTTGACTTACCCAATGCTGATCATGCAATGGGTAACTGCAGAATCTCAAGGGACACAGAGATTCAACCAGAAGACGTCTTGCTTCTGCAGAAGATTTCATCCTTAAACATGCCTATGATCGACCAGTAGAAGAACTTGATTCTCTTATGGAAACTTCAATTGAAGAGTACTTGAGAGCAGGAAAGGAGGTACTGTTGTCCCCTCTTTGGAGGTGATTTCCTCTTTTCTTTTAATTTGAATTTGGATTGGATTTGGATTCTTTCCTAAAAATTGATTATTTGGTTCCACAGAGCCTTGAGAGATTCAGGTCAGCAAAAATAATGGTGTCCAAGATGATATGCCTCGAGGACAATATTATAAGATTTCACCCTGAGTGGCACTGTGATGACTTAAATGATGCTGTAATGATCAGTTAGCTCACTGATAGTGCAAATAAGGCGGTTTAGAAGATACATATTTTATACTTACATGCACTTGAATGATAAAAGGAGATACCTAAGGGTGGAGGTCATGACATCTCATCGTTTTGGTTTTTACTGACGTATATATCAATGTAGGATCTGAGCTCTTTCATAGAGAGACAACTTCATCAAGAAGAAGATGGGCTACCAGAGCAGAAAATTTTAGATCTCTTAAAAACTAGAGCGCCACTTGCAGTTCCAACTGGCTTGAGCACATCTGAGTTCACAAACTCGTGTGAAGAATACAGCTGCGGTATTTGCACGGTATGTAACAGACAGTAGCTTGACATATGTTGCCCGTTCTTGATACACATTTTTTCATGCAGACATGCCAGTTCATATTTTTTCTTTAGAGACTTCTAACCAAATGATTTCAAATAATAGGAGAATTTCAAGAACCAAGATGAGATTGCTGGTTTATGCTATTGTGTGCATGAGTTTCATGCCGACTGCATAAAAGCGTATCTGCTGGGAAAGAACTCCTGTCCGGTGTGTAAAGCATTGGCCGTGGTACCAGAAGGTTATCCAGATTGGGTTGGCCACTTAGATGTGCTAAGAGCTTACTTTAAGCGCGATCTTGCTGGATGGTGTTCTGAAGATTAGATAGAACCTTGGAAGAGTATTTATGTTTTACTATTTATTATTATCTATGCACCTACTTGCTGCTGTTGAAGAACAAGAGTTTTGGCGACTAATTATATTCACATTCAAACCACAAAACTAGGAGCATCTCCAATGTAAAGTCAATGTGAAATGTCTTAGATGTATATGTGTCAAAGAATATTGACATTACATTCAAAAAATTCTCCAACGCTATTAGAGATTTAAAAAAAAAAAAAAGAGAGATAGAAATTTTTTGATTGGATAAATTAATGTTTGACATTGTCATAAGTGACATTCTCCATAATGCCAAGTAAGCATTTTTTTTGTTAATTGTCAATTTATTCCATGACTATAACTATGCACTAGAGATGTTATAAGTGCACCACATTTAAAATGCACTAAAAGTCTTCATCTTTATTTATCACTCTATTTACATTCTCATCCTTTTTTTTTTTTGTGGTAATTAATATCTGTTAAGTGGCATAATTGGTTAGTAAATAAGGACATACATGTACTACGTTAGCGTGCTTTATGATCAAAATTTGCAATTCCATGTTTTGGTATTATTAACCTTTTTAAAATTGTTAGGAATTGAAAAAAAAAAATCTTTTGAGACTTGCATAATTAAATTTGTTGGATGGCAATTGTCGGCATAGTAAAAATTTATCATTAATAATGGAAGATTAATTAATTAATGATAAGAGTTAATTTCATATATCATCCCCAACCTTTGATGTTAGTATCGGTTGGGTCTTCAATTTTTTTCAACCCGTTGTGTCCCTAAACTTTCATTAATATGCATAGATAGTCCTTTTTTATTGTTTTTATCAATTTTTCTTTAACTTAGTCAAATTACCATCTTTGTTAAATTAAAAAATAAAGAGTTTTTGTTGTAAATAATTAAATATTTAGTGAATGACTATCATACCCCCGCAAACCCTAGATATGTTACCATTGTACCACTGAAACCCTAACTTTGTATCTATAAATAGGGGTTTCTACTTCTCATTGTAAACACACAATTCTTGAGTTTTCTCTCTACTTTCTGTTTACTTTTCTATATTCTTTCTTCTAATTTATAACACATTCTCAGCACGATGAATATTTTTCTTCTTTTCTTTCTGCCAAAGCGTCTTGTTCTTTGTTTCTTATGTTGAATCATATTGAATGGTTATATTAATATATTCCATTATTTTTCCTCAAAAGATTATGTATAATTGTTATTCAACCCGTTCAACATATTGGTTATTCTTTAGCAAATCCTTTTTTCACTTTTTTTGTTTCTTTCGTCTTTTCCTTTTGTTGATGTCAAAACGATTGGCACTCGACAATCTTCCATCTAATTCACAATTTTCATGATGCTAGAATCCTCATTATGGCACAATTGTTTTTAAATGTTTTATATCACAACGATTTTTTTTCTTTCACATAAATGACTTAGTGTCAAAATATTAATTTGATTATTTATGTCTTATGTATAGATGTACATAAAGGGATAGCCAATACTCAATTTTAATGGATTTTTGGCTTCTAATTTTATATGTCACATTGACAATCATATTTTGATATAAAGGAATCATTAAATATTCTCTTGACTGCTTCCTTTTGAGATAATGTGGCGGCTAATTATATAATGAATGTAAATCTGGTAGTCATATATTATGTTACTTTTATCTTTCTTTTCTTATATAGTAGGGAGATCATGAATGATTCTTTTGATTGATCTTCTTGATTTGATTTTGGATGCCAATTACATAACACATATAAATATGACAATCATTATCTATTGATAAGCACTAACAGTCTTATTTAAATATATAAGAATCATGCATCTTATATTTGTTATAACTGTTGTTTACATTTATTTCTACACAGTTAATTGAACTATTAGATCTTTTTTATAATATGTTTATATAAGTTCATGTAATTATATTGTCATAATTCTCATATAACTATTTGTGTTTTGTATAATGTGTTTATATAAGTTCATGTAATTATGTTGTCATAATTCTCATATAACTATTTGTGTTACAAATCTTTATTCAGTGCTCCTGAAAAAGCACGTTAATTTTAATTATTTCTCCCGAAGAGCAAATATAAAAAAGTTCCAATATATTATATTATTCTTATCCGTGAAGAAAAGAATGAAAATTTATATTATAGTTAATATGATGCTTGATTAATCTCATATTAATTATTATGTTTGACTTCATATAATTCTCGAAGAACTACAGTTATATCTGATTAAATATTCTAGAAGAATACGATTGCCTACAAAATCCCCGAGATGTGCTAATAATTAGGGTTTCCTGAATATTAGTTTGTATTTCAGAGATTATATTGACAAAATATTTTGTTGTGTTACCGAAGAAAATCACAACTTCATATCATAATAAAAATATTCTAACAAAATATAATTTGCTTCTAAAGAGCAAGATAAGATTTATTTTCGTGTTGTGGAATTTCCTGAAGAAACTATAATGTTTGAAATTCGAGAAGAATATATCATTATTTGTTCCTGAAGAAGCATAATTTTTACTTCGTCTATTATTATTTTTATTCCATTATATTTTCTGCTTCGCAATTTACATTTGATGCACTTGTTTATTTATTTATTAAATTGTTATTATACGTATAATAATAAATTAGATCTAATAGGTTGTCACTCTTGAAGTAGTACAACTTATATTATAATATTCCCATTTAATATTAATCGTTCTTGAAGAACAATATTATGCTAAATATTATGTTTCCAATATATTCATGAAGAATATTTAATTACTATTTTGGGAATAGTAATAACTCAAATTGATAATGAATCGTGGATATTGTTCCTAAAGAGTAGTTGATGTATGAATTTAAATCTTATATGGTCATATTACTTTTGAAAAAGTATATTACCATAAATATTTTAAGAGAATATAGAATCTCGATGATTCTATGATTTGAATTGATTAATCTTTTAGATGAAATCTCGAAGATTTCATATTAATATTCATGGATCATTTTAATAAAGATCTCTATATTTTATCGTAGAAGATTTTATTGTACTCGTGAAGAAAAAATTTGAACAATATCGCTAATGACTTTATATCATACATGTATAGTATTGTTTATGGAGTGACATAGATATCGTTTATATGAGATACATATATGATATTGTTTATGGAGTGACATAGATATCATTTATATGAGATTCTGAAGATTTCATATTAAAACTTATAAAACAAGTGAAAAAAAATCTCATAGATTTTATTGAAAGCTCTAGAAAAGTTAATTTGTGTAATTTTTGTCTTAATTATAGAAAATTAGTACAAAACCAATTATATTAAACTAGAAGTTTAATGGTGATATATTGATTGACATAGCTGGTCAGACCATCCCAGCCTATAATGATGAAAATATTGAGAATTATGTGGAGAACTAGAAGATTCATATATTTAAATGATTCTTATATGCTGCATATTTTCAATGCAAAACGATTGTTAATTATCTCTAGTTAAATTTGAAGCTGTATTCCAAAGATTTCTAGAAAATATTTTGGGCGGAACTCTATGGGCCCACTCACCCTTATTGTAGACCTTTTAGATATTTATAATTTGGATCCATTAGAGGTCACATGTGTTAGATTACTCATAACCCGACGTTTATGAGATTATTTGCTTAATTGATTGATAATGAGCAAAGTTTCAGATATAAAATAAAGACATTTGCGTCTTGCTAGTGAACTTTATCCAAAAATTTTGTTAATGATTTACATCTCTAATGGTTTTCTGATCACTTGATGTAGACAAAGATGATTTTTGTCCACTTGAATATGGGAAAAAGATTCTTGGTCCTGAAGTACCATATCTTACTGCAATTGGAGCATTGACATATCTTGCAAATTGTACTCAACCAGATATAGCTTTTTCTGTAAATTTTCTTACTAGATATATTTCTGCACCAACTCAAAGACATTGGAATGATGTTAAACATATTCTTCATTACCTTAAATGCACCATAGACTTGGGATTATTTTATTCACAAAACACGGGTTCTTCTTTAGTTGGCTATGCAGATGCAGGTTATCTCTTTGATCTACATAAAGCTAAGTCACAAATAAGATATGTTTTTACTCATGGAGGAACAACTATATCATGGAAATCTGTGAAGCAAACCTTGACAGTAACATCTTCAAATCACTTAGAAATTATTGCAATCCATGAAGCAAGTTGTGATTGTATATGGCTTAGAAACATGACACATCATATTCAAACATCATATGAGATAGTTTCAACAAAAGAAGGGCCAACAGTATTGTATGAAGATAATGCAGCTTATATTGCACAACTTAAAGGAGGCTTCATCAAAGGGGACAGAATGAAGCACATATCTCCAAAGTTTTTCTACACACATGAACTTTAGAAAAGTGGGGACGTCGACATTCAACAAATTCATTCAAGTGATAATATAGCTGATTTATTCACAAAGGCGTTACCAACTTCTACATTCAAGAAATTGGTCCATTAGATTGGAATGCGTCGACTTGGAGATCTTCAGTGATTGACATCAGAGGGAGTAGCTGTACTCTTTTTCCTTCGATCAGGTTTTGTCCCACTGGATTTTCCTGGCAAGATTTTAATGAGGCAATATTTTATTACTCCAAATATTTGTTATACACTGCACTCTTTTTTCCTTGAGTTTGTGCTTTTTTCCCATTCGATTTTTGTCAAATCAAGGTCTTTAACGAGGCAGTTAGATGTATAGATAGTTATTCAAGGGGGAGTGTTGTAAATAATTAAATATTTAGTGAATGACTATCCTACCCCTGCAAACTCTAGATATGTTATCATTGTACCTCTGAAACCCTAGCTTTGTATCAATAAATAGGGGTCTCTACTTCTCATTGTAAACACATAATTCTTGAGTTTTCTCTCTACTTTCTGTCTACTTTTCTATATTCTTTTTTCTAATTTATAACAATTTTAAAATATAGACAAATAATATAAATATTTAAAAAGAAAAAAAGGAAAAAGAAAAAGGAGATGGTGTGAAGCCCTTGCTTGTGTTGCTACTGCCATTTTCAATAGCTAAAGGTGGGGGAAACTTCCTCCCCTTATGAGCTGCTGGGAATGGCAGCATAAGGGATGTGGGACTCCCTATTTTCTGCCATTTCTGGTAGAGGACTTGGGGTGCTACTACCATTTTCGGCAGCCAAAGGAGAAAAACTTCTCCTTCTTATGAGCTGTTGGGAATGGCAACATAAGTGATAGGGGACCCTCATTTTCCGCCATTTCTGGCAGAGAAAAGGGGAGAGACTGCCTCCTTCTCTTTTTAGCTGTCGAAAATGGCACCAATGCTGTTATTTCTGGCAACCAAAGCGTGCGGGTGGTGGCGGGGTTTGGGTAGGGGCTAGAATAGTACTTTTCTTCCTTTCCCTTTTTGATTTTTATATTATTTTTTTAGTTTGTAATTTCTTTTTTTTTTTAATTTAAAGAATAAGCATATATAAAGGTAATTTTGATAATGATTTAACGGAATTATTAACGTATTCCGTCATCGGGATCTTATGTGCATAATTATTAATGCGTTGAAAAACAGATTAGCGACCTAAGCGATATAAAGTGCAAAGGTTAGGGACAAAATGTGAAATTTACCTTAGACGATCTAAATTTCACATATCGTCCCCAACCTTTGAACTTAGAATCGCCTGGGTCCTTAATCTTTTTTTAGCGCGTTGGGTCTTCAACCTTTCATAAATAGGTACAAAAGGTCCCACTCCATCCAAAATTCCGTTAACTCATTGGTCAAATTACCTCAATACCCTTACTCTTTAAATTTTAAAAAAGTAAAAGGAATTTAAAAATTTTAAAAATATATAAAAAGAAAAAATAAAAAAAATGAAACTAAAAGGAGAGAGGCCCCCTTCTCACTACCATTTCCGACAGCTTGAAATGGCAGAAAAATGGGGGGAATCTGTCCCCCATTTTTTCTGCCATTTCCGGCAGAAAATGGGGGGAGACTCCCCCCATTTTTCTATTGGAAATGGCAGATCAGAAAAATGAGGGAAGTCTCCCCCCATTTTTTTGCCATTTCTGGCAGCTTCAAGCTGCCAGAAATGGCAGTGAGAAGCCCCCCTTTCAGTTTCTTTTTTTTTTCTTTTTATAAATTTTTAAATTCTTTTTACTTTTTTAAAATTTAAATAGTAGGGATATTGAGGTAATTTGATCAATGAGTTAACGGAATTTTAGATGGATTCCGTCAAGAGAGATTTTTTGTGAAAGATTGAAAGACCCAGCATGTTAAAAAAAAAAGTTAGAGACCTAGGCGATTCTAAATGTAAACGTTGGAGACGATATGTGAAATTTACCCTAATAATAATACTCAAATGAAAGAAAAGTTAAGGATATAATTGAAAGAATAAATAAGAGTAATGCTATTTAGCACCACTGATGTTTGACACCATATCAAGGTAGCACTAAATGATAAGTTGAATTAAGTGGATCATTTATTTATTCATTTAATTCCACTTATCATTTAATGACATATTAGATATCACATAGACTGATACAAAACACCACTAATGCTAAATGACATTATTCAATAAATAAACATAAAAACTTTTTGAATAATTATGATGCGTTTGTAGAACTAGAAACTGCAGAATCTTTGGTTCAATTTACGTTTTTACCCTTAAATCGATTTTACGCGGGAGCAGATACAAACTTCCACACGGGAACTCTGAAGACTGAAGGAGAGGAATCGCGAACTCTGAATTTCAGATCCGCCGATCCGGCTCGAGAATTGCAGCTTCCGAAGAGACGTTTCTCCTCAGGAAATATAAGGTAAAGACGGAGACCTCCGGTTCCTACAACTAAGAGTTTTGATTTGCTATCCTGTCACGCTCATGCAAACCTTGAAAGTTACTCATACACAGTTTCCGGAGCTTCTGGTTTCAAAGATTATGGGTTTGGTTACTTTTCATTTTGTGTTGGGTTGTTTCCATGTCTTTCAATGATATTTTGGGTTGAAGTAAGATTTTGGCGTTGAAATTTTCTTCAGAAATGCTTTTATTAGGGCTATTAGAATTTAATCAAATGCCGTGATATTATGATGCAAAATTGTCGTGGTAATTTCAATTTTTAAAGCTGCTTTTGCAAATAGAATTATTGTTCTCGATATAAACTGTACTTCCTATGCATAATACAGCAGGCTACCTAAGTGTTATATTGCCGTGCTGTTGTTGATGCTTTATTCACGTACTTGCAAATTTGAAAACACAGCACTTTATGTTTTATAGATTAAGCGTAGCATGTTAGCTGAAATATATGTTATATATAAGAATCATAAGATCAAAGGTATCCTGAACCTTTCTGTGCTGGATATTTCACTGTAGTCATTAAACGTTAGGCTCGAAAATAACTGTAACTTGTAGAGCCCGCATAGATTGTAGAATGGCATAATAATCGTTGATTGACCTGTAACTCGGGTTAAAAAAAAATACTACAAGTATTATGTATCTGACTTAAAAGCAACTACCATTTGCCATGTTTTTGCATCCAAAGCTGAAATAAGTATTCATTTCTAGCTTGTTTCTTGGGATAAACTGCTTGTAGGTTAAAAACATCCAACTCCATCTGCAGGAACCCTTTTCGTCAAAATGCAAGGTGAGTTACACTGGATTGTGGACTTTGCATTTGTAGACAACATACGTTTGTATGTACAGAGAGGAGAATGTTCATTTTAGTGAGAGATAAGGGAAGTGTAGAGATGATCTAGTTAACATGGGCATATCTTGACGGTACGGACTTATGTCCAAATCATAATGTGGTTTTATATGAATTTGCGCATGCGACATTGTGATTTTTGTCACTAATGGATGTAATTATTGAGTATGTTATTCTTAATTATTAGATATGTTTAACGAAATTCTAATAACGAGTTTATCTTTATACTTTTGAATTGAGAAATTATATATCAATGTTCATTTTCATTTTACATCTTGAGCTTTACCATGTCAATATTGCATTTTAATATGCATCTGATAAGGTCTTCTCAGAAACCAAGTGACTACCCCTTATATAGCCCTGCTGGAAGCATCATAATTTTTTTCCCTTTTGGATTGAACTTGTCAAGCTTTCATTGACAAATCATAATACAGTGGTAATCTCTTCTTGTACTCAGTTTCAATGTTAAACAATCCATAGAGATACCCGCGTTATCCCTTATTGTATTGTAGTGCCAATTATCCTAGTCATTCAGGATGCAACCAAAATAGAGTTAGCTGGTATTAGGAGTGAGATGTAGACTGTTCTGAGCCGATCTCTGCAGCAGCTGAATGGAAGTTAATAAGTAGCTTAGCGCAGTCCATCAGTTGTGGCCCTGAGATCCGGCATGCAGTTTGAGTCTCAGTCCAGAAGGATACCTTATTTAAAGTGAACCTAGACATACACTGCTGACTGCTGAGGCAACAACCATTGGATAGTATACAAGAGTTGTGTATTTCGTTATTTCCAGCTCTGCCAAATAGTAAACCATGTCTTTGATATTAGATTCAAAGACATTTCAATGAGGCAAATGAGGAACCCACATAGTGTGGGAATTGCTAAATTCCGTTCCAGTCTAACCAATAATTTGTTTTTCCGCAACCAAAACCTTCTTGTAGAATATGCTCTGTCTAGATGCAGACTAAATGGTCAAACTTCAGGAGCCCAACTTTCATAATGTTTAGGGGCAATAAGCACGGAACTTGTGCCACCAACTGCAGTTCCCTCTTCAATGCAGGCTTTGTTGCAAGATACCGATCTACAATGTTGATTGTCAGGCAAAATAGTCATGGGAGAAAGCTTGAATTTATGATGTATTCAGGTCAATCAAACAATCAGGATTTCCCTTGTTCTTTTATTTATCTCAGATCACGAATTCATGCAGTCAAGACTCTCTTTCTTAACTATTTACTGTTTATAAAACTTGTATATTTCTTCAACATACTTGGCAGCTGGCAAATCATTATTCACGTCCACACAGTCAATATCCAAAATCTGCTCCTTCATGTTGAGATTACTAAGCCTATTACCAGATATTATCAAGAACAAAGCCACAAATAATCTCGCAAAGTGTGGAAACAACTCAAGAACTTGCTCCAAAAAACTCTCCCTTTTTGTATGGTGTTTTGAGCTCAGATTTAAAACCACACCATGTGTACCGGAATCATGGCATCGTCTCCTTGGGGAATGGCAACCGGAAACTCACCAGAGTTGCAAGATTTCCCCGGAAATCGACCACCCAACTCACTGCCTCTCTCCCTCTCTTTTGCATAGAGCCAAAGTCCCAAATGAAACCAAAGACAAAGCATTTTCTTTAAACAAGTCCCCCAACGGTCAACATTTCAAATTGGGGTCAAAGAGTCAAAATGGTCCAAATGGATTTAAGTGAGCCACACTCACACTTCAATTTATTAATCACGCACCTTGCTTCGTGCAGTGGGAGTTTGGGACTTTTTATTTAATGAATTTTACCTAGCCTTCTCGTCTCTCATCAGCTTTTCTTTCTCAACAATTTCCACAGTATCAGGATTAATTTCAATCACCTCTATGGGTACTTTCAGTTTACTAGTAACTTTCTTCTGAGTTCCCTCTCTCAACACAGCTATCTGAATAATACAGCTCCATTTGCTGCGGAATTCTTCTTTTTTCAGTTACTGCAGCCCCCATTGGCAAGGAATTGCACTGGCACATGGAAGCTCCCTGTCTCACGAAGGGACACTTTAGGAACTGGCTTGTTGTCTACCCAAGGAACTGTAGCACCATTCGCATTGTTATCACAGCGCAATTAATTTTCCTTGTGCTGCCATGTTTTTCTACTGGACGCCTTGCTGTTGAAACACCACCTGTCTTGAAGTAATTATTGATCATAGCTAAAATAAAATCGACCCTTTCTCTGTGCCTCGTCCAAAAGGATAAATAAAACCATCTTCAACCCCCCCCGCCCCCCCGGGGAACGTTTCGCGGATCATAATTGATGTCAATTTGTTTATCTTTATTGTAGATTACGACACGATAACCATGGGGTTGGACTCGTTCAGTAGATGCTCTGTCCCAAGCACAACCATTCTTCTACTAAGTTCAATGGCCATTCTTTAGAATCATAATAGTTTTAGTACCTTGTACATTGTTCCATTATGTACAACTACGACCACAATATGCATAAAATTCAAAGTTTAAGTCTGGTTATTCCTCAAGGTTCAAGTAGTCCTTTGTGTGTCGCTGTTATGTGAGTGATTTAAGTGTTATTCTAATCATCATTCTATGTGATCCGCTATGGCTTTATTGGTTATAGCTGCAATGACATTTTTTATGTTGTTATGCAATTATTGTATCATATCCATTGTCCTACATTTTGTTCATTTATTAAGTGGATTTAGTGATGACGGTATTTTTTTTTTTTTTTGACCATTATTATTCATAGTGCAGGAAGCATTTTGAGGAATCGTGCAGCTGAGTACAGAAGAGGAAGAACTGAGCTATATTTGGCACCTTCTATTTTTGTACTATTTCTGTGTTATGGCTTTATGTATTTTTTCCCTCTCTCCCCCGGACATTTTTCCATTCCATTTTGACTTTTTTTTCTTAATGAAATACACAATATCTGTCTATGCTTTTATAAAAAATTTACGGTATTGCTCCACCCCATATTGACACAATCTGAACCTCAGGATCTTTCACATCCGAAGAGGACTAGAACCCGTCTTATTTCTGCTTCAGATTTCATCCTTGAGCATGCCTATGATCGACCACTTCAACTGCTTGAAAATCTTATGGCAACTTCAACTGCAAACTATTTGAGAGAGGGAGAAGAGGTAAAGTTTTCTTGTCCTTTGTATAAGCAATTCGACTTATTTTGCTTGCTTTTATGATTTCAATCATAGGCTTCTTTAATATATTTTGGAACTAATAATAAATGATTATTTGGTTTAACAGTGCCGTAGAAGATTTTTGGAGGCAAGAATAGAGGCAGCAAACATGATACGGCTTGAGGATAAAATGAGAAACTTTCATCCTGATTGGGACTGTGATGTTGTGAGTGATGAGGTAATGATCAATACTTTTAGCTCTTTGATGAGAAGAAACAAAGAAATCTGTGATAATTATCCATTTTATAGGAATTGAACTCATTCCTAAGGGAATACCATGATGAAGAAAGAGCCAGGTTATTACAAGGAACAGATGTGTTAACATTAACACGGGGGGTAATTGCACGGTGCTTGGAAACTAGAGTTAATGTCCCTGAACTAGCAAGCGCGAACCAGGAAGCACCACACTGTGCTATTTGCTGGGTGGGTACCTAGTGATAGCTTGATTATTTTTGGCTATTAACATCTAACTTTTTGTGATTTGGTTGCTAAAGGAACTCATACGAGAATTGTATAAACAGGTGGATTATACCAACGGAGATAAGATTGCTACTTTGTCCAATTGCGCGCATGAGTTTCATGATTCCTGCATAACAGAGTGGCTGCTGAGGAAGAACAATTGTCCTATGTGCAGAAATGTGGGTTTAGAACATTCTGGCATAGCAATAAGACTATATCCAGTTTGGATTAATGACTTGGGCATGCTTCGAGCTTTTCTGAAGCGTGACATTCGCTGACATTGCTGTTAAGAACAATTGAACAAACACTTTGCATGATAAATAGGAGAACCTTGCGTGGATGTTGCGGCCTGGTGGCAAGGTGCCAACACCTTTCACTTTCATGGTTGATGGAAAAATTTTACTTCTTTAGTAAGTTTTGGATAATCAGATAGAAATTGGCTGAATTTTTTTCTCCATTTCACCCTATGTCTCCCTGCATTTGTCTAAAGTTTGCAAATGTGTGCGGTTCCTTTCCTCTTCCAGTTGAAATCAAATTTGCAACGATGGATATGATTAGTTTCAAACTGTTGTTTTTCTCTTCCCATTGTATCAAGTACACAAGGGTTTCAAGTCAATTGCAGGAAATGTAAGAAAAAAGATGCGTACTTCATGCATTGGCTGCGTATAACCTTGCCTAGACTCAAGGTTTGACTTTAATGCTTTCTTGTGCTTTTTAGAATATTGGTTGTAAGTTATCATGCCTTTAGCTCTACTTAGCTAGCTGCCTGGCTGCATAGTGAATTCAATCACTGATTAATCGAGCTTAATCATATTAGTTAGGAGGTTGAATTCAATCTTAGCATATTCAATCTTGTTCCGTTCAGAATATGATCAAATATTTCAGCTTGAATATTTCATATATTGGATCGCACTAGTTAAGTTTATGATTAGTTATTTTTATAGATAATAAGAATCTTGATTTGTATTTTTTTTAAAGTACAATTACAATTCGCATCATGATACTATAAGTGCATATAAATATATATCATTCTGAAATACAACACATAGAAATCAATAATCAAACCCCTATAGAGGGGATTACAATAAATCAAACTCTTACACAGAAAACTACAAATTACATATAAAATATAGACAAATTCCCCACATGGAAGGAATTGAACTTGAGACATCTATGTCTCATGGCCTCAACCTTGTCCCCTAACCAAATGGGCTTAAGCCTCATTGGCTTGATTTGTAATTTTTGATAAAGTGCCATGCATCATTCTAGCTATTAGTTCCATACCACGTTGCATGTATGGTACTGTTTTGCATAATTCATATAGGTAAGGCACAAAAGTCCCCCTCTTTTTGAAAGCATTTTTTATTTTAATAATATTCATCATATCTCTAGTTTGGATTTTCGAGCTGAGATATTTCCTTAAAAAATGATCAAATATTTCATTATACGTCTCAATGATGTTATATTCACGTCTGTAATGAGATTAGAAAACTAAGAGCAAGGCAAAGATAATAGTTAACTTAGGCGTGTAGATGTCTTTGATATATTAACATATTTAAAATAATTATCAAAAGGATTACGTCGCAGAAAAATATGACCATCACTGTGAACCTTCCTGAAATAAGAGCACTTATGCCCCCATATGTGTGTGAACAGGTAAGGTGTCCAGAGTCTTACCTACTTCCATCCACGGTTTCTCTCTACTACCAAAAGATGATTTTCAGAAAGATGATCAACAAATAAAACGGGTTTTTTGAAACAACAAAACGCAAAGCTCGTCCGCCTCGATGCGGCTAAGTTATCACTGCCATTTGCCCATTTGTCCTCAATAGAAGCTGGTGATTGAGGACGAATAACCAAGTTATTTAACAGATGACTGGGAACCACAAGAGACTGTATAACAGATGACTGGATCAAAATTACGGAATCGTTACAACAATTATGAAATCAATATAAGTTAAATATCACTTCTAGGTGTTTGATTGAGTGTGTTTATCTCTAAATACTAGTCAATATGACGTATAATACATTGAGAAATACTTCTGACTTGTCATTGCAATTTAAAAGTTCAAATTTTATATTATTGGCACTATTCACTGAATAATATTCAAATCGTTACAACGATAACAAAATCATTATAATCAGTAAATTATCAATTTTAAGCATTTGATTAGAAGTGTTCATCTCTAAATAATAGTCAATACCACTCACAACATATTAAGAAATGTTCTTAATTTGTCAGTATAACTTAGAAATTTTGATTTTAATTTAACGACGCTATTCATCGAAATAATATTTAAATCGTTATAATGATTAAGAAATCATTACAAGTGAATTATCTATTTTAAGTGTTTGATTAAAGGTGTTCATCTCTAAATACTAGTCATTACGACTCACAACACATTAAGATATGTTTATAATTTGTCAGTATAACTTAGAAGTTTAAATTTTAATTTAAAAACAGTATCATTCAATAATATTCAAATCGTTATAACGATTACGAAATCATCATGAGTTAATTATTGCTTTTAGGTGTTTGATTGAAGGTCTTTATCTCTAAATACTAGTCAATACAACTCATAACAAATTAAGAAATACTTCTAATTTGTCAGTATAACTAATA
Source organism: Nyctanthes arbor-tristis (assembly GCA_963692815.1). NCBI lineage: Eukaryota > Viridiplantae > Streptophyta > Magnoliopsida > Lamiales > Oleaceae > Nyctanthes > Nyctanthes arbor-tristis. The sequence goes on from CAVNYN010231003.1 coordinate 20,407, forward strand.
AGTTCAATTTTTAATTGAATGACATTATTCACTCAGTAATATTTCAAATCGTTAGAACGATAACGAAATCGTTATCAATTAATTATTAGTTTTATCTTTTTTATTAGAAGTATTCATCTCTAAATACTAGTAAATACCACTCAAAACACATTATGAAATATTTATAATTTGTCAGTATAATTTAGATGTTCCAATTTTAATTTAACAACGATATTCCCATATTCATAACGTTATGACAATTACTAAATAGTTATAACGATTACTGAATAATTACAAGTGAATTATCCATTTTAAGTGTTTGATTAAAGGTGTTCATCTCTAAATGCTAGTCATTACAACTCACAACACATTAACAAATGTTTATAATTTATCAATATAACTTAGAAATTCAAATTTTAATTTAATGACAATATCATTCAATAATATTCAAATCATTATGAGTTAGTTACTTCGTTTTTAAGTGTTTGATTGGAGGTCTTTATCTCTAAATACTAGTCAATACAACTCACAACATATTAAGAAATATTTCTAACTTGTGTATAACTAAAAAGTTCAATTTTTAATTGAATGACACTATTCACTCTATAGTATTCAAATCGTTATAATGATAACGAAATCGTTATCAATTAATTATCAGTTTTATTTTTTTGATTAGAGGTATTTATCTCTAAATACTAGTAAATACCACTTAAAACACATTATGAAATATTTATAATTTATCAGTATAATTTAGATGTTCCAATTTTAACTTAACAATGCTATTCCCTTAATAATATTCAAATCGTTATAAAAATTACAAAATCGTTATAAGTTAATTGTCCATCTTAAGTGTTTAATTAGAGGTTTTCGTTTCTAAATACTAGTCAATACTACTCATAACACTTTTAGAAATGTTTATAATTTGTCAGTATAACTTAGAAGTTTAAATTTTAATTTAATGACAATATTCATTCAATAATATTCAAATCGTTAAAACGATTACGAAATTGTTATGAGTTAAAATACCGCTTTTAGGTGTTCGATTGGCGGTGTTTATCTCTAAAAACTAGTCAATACGACTCATAACATATTAAGAAATATTTTTGACATGTCAGTATAATTTAGAAGTTCAAATTTTATTTTAATGACACTATTCACTCAATCATATTCAAATCGTTATAATGATAACGAAATCGTTACCAATTAATTATCAATTTTAGGTGATTGATTAGATGTGTTCATCTCTAAATATGAGTCAATACCACTAACAACACATTAAGAAATGTTCATAATTTGTCAGTATAACCTAGAAGTTCAAATTTTAATTTAACGACATTATTCACTAAATAATATTTAAATTGCTATAACGATTATGAAATCGTTACGAGTGAATTATCCATTTTATGTACTTGATTAAAGGTGCTCATATCGAAATTTTAGTCATTATGACTCACAACACATTAATAAATGTTTATAATTTGCTAGTATAACTTAGAAATTCAAATTTTAATTTAATGACAATATCATTCAATAAATAATCAAATCGTTATAACGATTACTAAATCGTTATGAGTTAATTATTGCCTTTAGGTGTTTGATTAGAAGTTTTCATCTCTAAATACAAGTCCACACTACTTACAACACATTAACAAATACTTCTGACTTGTCAGTATAACTAAGAAGTTCAAATTTTAATGTAATGTCATCATTCATTCAGTAATATTCAAATCATTACAACGATAACGAAATCGTTTTCAGTTAATTATCAATTTATTTTTTAATTAGAGGTATTTATCTCTAAATAGTAGTAAATGCCACTCAAAAGACATTATAAAATATTTATAATTTCTCAGTATAAATTAGATGTTCAAATTTTAATTTAACGACGATATTCTATCAATAATATTCAAATAGTTATAACGATTATGAGATCTTTATGAATTAATTATCCATCTTAGGTGATTAATTAGAGGTTTTCATATCTAAATACTACTAAATACTACTCACAACACTTTTAGAAATGTTTTTAATTTGTCAGTATAACTTAGAAGTTCAAATTTTAATTTAATGGCAATATCCATTGAATAATATTTAAATCGTTATAACGATTACTAAATCGTTATAAGCTAAAATATCGCTTTTCGGTGTTTGATTGGAGGTGTTTATCTCTAAACACTAGTCAATACGACTCACAACACATTAAGAATACTTCTGACTTGTCATTATAATTTAGAAGTTCAAATTCTATTTTAATGGCATTATTCACTTAATAATATTCAAATCATTATAACGATAAAGAAATCGTTATCAGTTAATTAACAATTTTAGGCGTTTGATTATAGGTGTTCGTCTCTAAAAATATAAATCAATGCCACTCACAACACATTAAGAAATTTTATAATTTGTTAGTATAACTTAGAAGTTTCAATTTTAATTTAACAGCGCTATTCGCTAAATAATATGTAGATCGTTATAGCAATTATGAAATCGTTACGAGTAAATTATCCATTCTAGGTGTTTGATTAAAGGAGTTTTTCTCTAAATGCTAGTTGTTACGACTCACAACACATTAAAAAATATTTATAATTTGTCAGTATAACTTAAAAGTTAAAATGTTAATTTAATGACAATATCATTTAATAATATCCAAATCGTTATAACGATTACGAAGTCGTTATGAGTTAATTATCACTTTTAGGTATTTGATATGAGGTGTTTATCTCTAAATACTAGTCAATACGACTAAAAACACATTAAAAAATATTTCAGACGTGTGCTCTTCCGATCTTAAAAGTTTAAATTTTAATTTAATTACTACTGAACCAGTGCGTTGCACCGAAAAATGACATCAAATGATTTAACTATAAATATCATTACATGATAGAAAAAAGAGAAAAAATATGAAAGTTTAAATATACCACTTGCTTTGAATAGCTGAGACAAAATGTGACAGAATACTCGAAATAGAAATGAAGCAGAATTATCAAAGATTTTGGAAAACCTCTTTGTATATTACATTGGCTGTATAGCTAGTCGGTTTACCATCCTTATCATACAATTAAATATTCTACTCATACTGACTTGTGACTCTGGACACTGCCACATAAAGTTGCCCATGGGTGAATATTGGACGTGATGCCCAAGTGAGAGAGTGATTGATTTTGAATACAGTACAATTAAAGAGAATTATGTTCTTTCAAATTTGAAAGCAATCTTGCATCCGAAAGGGTCAACTACAGCCTAAGAGCAAAAACTTTATTGCCTGCATTACTTCAAGATAACACCTATACTTCTTAAACACGATCAATGTTTCGCAACGGAATAACCAACTTGAATACACAACAAAGTAAATGCTAATTATATTCACACCATAAACATTTTTCCTCAATGTTTACTTATTGTTTACATGAAAAAAAATTTGTTTGAAAATTTCTCTTGTTGTGTATAAGGTAAAAACTTATTCTTTTACATTTAGATGTCTAATTTTGCTATAACATTCTAATACCACAAACAAAATCATTTTTCATTCGATTTTACAAAATTCTGTGAACCAATCCAAACACTTACTTTATATATTTTAGTATTTGTTAGCTAATTTTAAATTTAATACCAAGTCTATTCATTTCTTAATCATTTCTTTTCTTTTCTTTTTTTTTTAAGAAGTTCCTTTTTCCCCTTCTGATAGATGCATTAAAATAAGTCAATTAACACTTCTTTGTTAATTATTTGTTAAAAAAAAAGGAATTATTTGTTAATTATAATATAGAGTTAATTAACTCCCCTCATTTTTCTTTTTCTTTGAAAGGGATTTTCTGTGAATTTATTTTTATAAAATTATTAAAATAAGTTAGCTAACACTTATTTTTTATATATATTACAATAGAATATTATAATTCAGTTTTACTAAATTTTGTAGACCAATTCAAACTAAAATTTTATATGAGAGAATTTTCATTCAAAAAAAATACAAATACAAATAAATTAAAGAGATAACCCCGAAACTCCAAGATAAATACAACCCTATAACATAATACTACAATGAATTAGCATTACAATGTACAATGAACTATTTAAAGTGATAAAGACTTAAAAGTGAATAAGCATGAATAGATTTTTATCTTCACTATTTGGCCGAGAGCCCAGTTCATAGAACAGAGACACCTTGTTGTCTTGAACTTTATGTTGCTCGTGTGCATCTTCATTATTTTCATTAATGAGCACTTTCTTCTTTTGGGTGATGATGTTTTCCTGCTTAAATAATGATTCTTCTTGAGTTTCCATAAAACCAACAACACAAACCTAAGCCATAACACCAAATATTACACCAAAAAAATATCTTTTACAACAAAAATCGTCTTTACAGGTCCTTACGGATATGAAAAATTGAATGGTAAGTTACTATATCACCAGCAAAATTCAAGTTAGTCAAGTGAGTAAATTAGACCGTAATACATTGAAACGGTCATTGCATCCAAGAAAGAGAGAGGCTTCTAATATAAAAACAATATTCGTATTTCACAAATATAATATAATAAATAATAAATATCATCATGATAGCAATTCTTATTTCGAAAACAGTTAGACCCTTGGTTGATACACAAACAAGGTAAATACAATACAATCTGGAAGCAAACAAATCCTATTCTTATTGAACAAAAAAATGAACCCTCTCACAGTTTACGAATTAAATAAATGCAACCATTTGATGAGGCAAGTTTCTAGTCTTGAATTTTTTTTTTAATATTGAGTTTATGAGATTTAACTCAAGCATCCTTCATCAGGATTGCTCTAATGTTTCTAAATCTTTTATGGTAATGTGCTTATATTTAATAATAATAATAATAATAATAATAATAATAATAAAAGGTAATCACTCGTAAAGGCAGTTGAAGCTCAAACCTTTCCGAATTATTCTAACTGTAGCTAATTGATTAATGTACTTAGAGGCCTAAGGTTTTTGCAGAAATTTGTTTTGATCCACCTAATGAATTATACACTCGAAGCTTAAATCAAACCAACCCACTCCCCCTAAAGAAAAAAATCCCAAAAGAACAACATTTCTTAGCCCAAGTTTTTCTTTTTCCTAATGTTGGCCACTTTACGCAACTATGATACAGTTGAATCCAACCATCAAAATATAAAAGTACGCACGCATAATGAAATCTAAGATAATGTCACCCTGCAAAAAAAGGGAACGAAGCTCAACATCTTATATTTATATTACTAAATAACAGAGATGACTTTCTCATAAGGAAAATAACACAAACAATTCAAGTAGAATTATTATATATTATATCATGAACATATAACAAAACCCAGCCACTCTATAATATATTATATCATGAACATACAACAAAACCCAAAGCAATGTGACACAATTTATTGTCTTTGAACACTTCATAAAATTATATGATGAACATCAAAACAAAATTACATGATATTATTGAAGTTCTTGTTACATACAATACTATATTCTATCAGGGTCAATGAAATGAGCTCCATTATTACTCTCTTCCTCACATTGCCGTGATACCTAGAAATCTTTGTAATAATCAAGACAAATATAGTTATCCACATGTGAAAACGCTACTGTGCACATCACAATGACTGGAGGAACAAAATATGCAACAGCTAAGAAGAAAATGAGCCTAGCAAAGGTAAAAAGTACATTGGATTTTACTTGATCATACCTAAGTTTTTTTGGGAGTTGTACAACACCAACATTCCAATCAGGCCAACCTCGAATGTACACCAAAGAACACCTCGAAGGTACAGAGTAGATATGTCAGATAAAACAAAAAGCCATTAAAATATCCAAATTCTTACCAAGAAATTTGAAATTCTTTTACCAAGAAATTCAAATTCATACCATAGACTATGCCTCTGCTTCTTATGAGGAAGTTGTTCTTTTCAAAGAGCTTCCATTTCTATCATTTTGTGAACATCAAACACAATGGAAAAAGCAATCTCTAATTGATTACCAATTAAAAAAATGATATTTGCTCATTTTCCTTTTCCCCATTAATAATTTATACAAGGATGACCCAAAAACTTGGAATTCTATATATGAATATGCAAATTTTTTTAATTTGTGTACCAGTATATTCATTTTGTCACTCATAATTAAACATCTATGTTCTGTTTTTTAGAAAGGCTACCATTTTAATAGCCCAATTCATATACTATTTACCATGATTTTCTTACAACACATTTGATAGTGTATTAAAATTGTAATCTTCATTTACCATAAAATCACAAAATTGTAAATAAATAAAACAGTAAGCTCTCTGTTTCCATTAATTCATGCAATACCCGGCATGACAATTCCCCTATTGCCACATCTATTGATACGTAGTATGATAATTTACGTAACTATATATTTATCCAAGTTTTCTAGCATTTGTTTATCCCTGTTAATTTATGTTTTTCAAGCACTTCTCACTCCTTAGATCATATCCAACCAAAGCATATCAGTTCAATTCATCACAAAGTACAAAAATCGAAGAAAAAGAGATGCAACAGGGTGAAGCCTCAAAAGCAAATCAACATTGATATAATTTCAAGGTTATCATATTACAAAAAAAATCCAAGAAAATGAGAAGAGGAAATCATCCAAAGGTTTTATCTAGTGCCTTTTGATTTTGTAGTCTCCACAAAGTAATAATTCCCTTTTATTCACTACATTATGATTTCTGAAATTAAATGAGAATCAAAATTACACCATCTACTGGCTGTCCTCTTTCACCTTCTTTGGAAATTCCAAAGACCAAAACTTCTTCAAAAAACAATCAATACTTCACAATAGGAGGTCCAAATCCAGTAAATAGGAGAAAAATGAAAAAAATACAGAAAAGAGAAAACCCATATCAAGAATTCAGAAATAATTTCAAATAAAGTCTTCTTATGCATCAATTTCAATGGTATAATTAGGGCTTGTCAAATAACATTTCAATAGCTTGAATTGGCATATCCTCAATTTCAGAAAGGCAAATAATAATAATAATAATAATAATAATAATAATAATTGAAAAACCAATTAAACACCTAATTTCTCTACATTGTTGCTGGAAAAAAAAAAGCAAATCAAAAATTAAAACCCGAAAAATACTTGAAAGTTTACCTATATCTATCACAAACCATCTAGGTAGAAAAATTGAAGAGTTAGATCAATGTCAATTTTCAGGTAAAGGGGCAATCACTGCATGGCTTTAATTGAAGAAGATAAGAAACAACAATTACATGGAAAATGTGTTCAGAAAGCATGTTATGTTGTGCTACCAAATAAACCCAGGGCTATGATGGTTTTGTCGGATTAAGAATTAAATCCATAGGTAAAAGCCGATGAATGAATTGGAAAATATTAAAAGTGTCAATTGCGTCATCCTAAGTCGTGTCGGACAAAAATTGTCTAAGTGGCTTTTTAAATATAATGTGTTTAACGTGGTTATTCAAAAAGCCCACCCAAACATCCCTTTTCTCATTGATATGGTAACTAACAAAAGAATGTTTTTTTCCTTTCATTGTGTTGTGGAATTATCTCTGAGTCATTGGGAATGATTCTACAAATTGATTACTTTCCTTTTGTTGACTTGGCTGCATTTTGCACTTAAAAGGTTGATTTTGTTTCTTTTGTGGGACACCACCCGCGACCATTTTGTGAACATCACCAAGAGCCAAAACTACCAAGACTCATTGCATGCCATTTTTCTTTGTGAAAAAGCGAGACCTCACTGCCTTTGTTCCTTGCTATTTTTCTTGGTGAAAAATCGTGCCTTTTGTGTGGGTTGTTTGTGTTGCCATTGGAGGGATTGTAGGGTTTGAGTTTGGGTTATTCTTGGTTGACTTGTGAACTTGGTTGGAGACTTTTTGACACTAGAAATCTGAGCCCTGTTCAACTAAGTCAATTCAACTTCCGGACGGCGATTGAAGAAGAAGACTTTTATCTCCTTTATTGCTTTGTTTTTTCCTATATATTTTTGGCCAAGTTTTTATTGTAATTGATACATATTTCTGATTTCTTGCTAGGTTTATTTCCAACAAAGCAAAAACAGAATAAGACGGCAATGTAGATCAAGAGAAAATCTACTACATAATGATCGTGTTTATTCCGCAGCAAGACATCAAAAAGAGTGACTCATGTTCAAAAACCAACAGGAAAATGAAATTATGTTTTAATATACAAAATAGGAATCATCAATTCTAAGGTTTTTATGCTTTTAAAAAAAGAAAATTAAGAAAGTTCAGGCAGGAAAATAGGAGGATTTAATATATACCCAAATGTAAGAGCATCATGTGATACGACTGCCGGTGATTTTGATGTCGAAATAAGCCATTTCGCCACATAGCCGAAAGGAAAAAACCGGAGGCATCAGTCTTGCCAGAGGAGAAGAGAGATGAAATGGCAAGATGGATGAGTAATATAGCTGCAATTAGCTGGGGAAAAATTCTAGACGGAAAGGAACAAAAGTTTTGAAAGTGTGAAAGAGTTCGATCGGAAATGTAAAAAGTGTGTCATTTGAAGTAAGCAAATACTTTCATATGAACATACATTGACCGTTACCACCTACTCCTGACTCGTATATTTAATTTCTATAGCAAGAACACTCTACAGTGGAATGTCTTAGGTATATATGTGTCAAAAAATATTGACATTACATTCAAAAAATTCTTCAATGCAACAGTGTCAACATTGTACATTTATCAAGTTATTATTAGGGATTTTGAAAAAAAGAAAGAGAGAGAAATATATTGATTACATAAATTAATGCTTGACATTGTAATGGACAATTTCATCTCATGACATTCTCTATGACTGGTCACGAATCGAATGTGTCAAAATAATAAATACCTTACTCCACTAAATTTAAAAGAATTTGTAAAAGTGGAGAGTAAGGGTCAAACCCACAGAGAACGCTGGATAAATCTAAGTGCTTCGTGTCAAGTAGCAAGAATGAGGGGTTTTGTAAAACATTGAAATAAAAACTAAAGAAAAGAATAAAGGCAATTAAAACACAAGTACAAGTAAGAAGATAAAAACATGAATGTTAGCTCCATTGGTTCAGTTGTGCTTTTCGCATAAAAGATAGTAATTAATAGCAACGTCGTTCCTACTTTATTGCAAAATTATTAACTCTAGATAACAATAAGAGCTTGTTTGATCCTATTTATTTGGAGAATTTATAATGAGGAGAAAGGTAGAATGTGTATTGAAAATGTAAAAATGTGTGAAATATATGGTTCTAATTGAACAGTTGTCAAATCAAATATTAAATCAGTGATAGGTAAATTTATAAACTGGGAGAATAAAGGGGATCAAACAAGCTCTAAGTTCTGCTACCTAGATTTTCCCTTAAGCAAATCTAATTAAAACAAAGTTCTTTAATTAGACATAATCGTTTGGACAATCTAGAATAAGCTCTCTAAATTTAGAACAACGATTGCATGAAGAATTAGGAAAATAAGTTAATCTAAGTAATAAATTCACAAGATTGATCTATTTAACTTAGGTTGTGTTATTCCTAATGATTAACAATTATTAGTCACTACTTGAGATTTAAGAGAAACAACAATTACAGACTGAAATCTCAACTCTAGCAATAGAAAATCATTGCTCAATGTAGTAGGCTTAAACTATACTAAACAATCAATATTCATAAACATAGAAAATATAATAACATAAGCAATTTCATAAAAGAGTAAGAAACAACGTTACTGAAATTGATTAATTAATAACAAGAAGTAGTAACAGCATCCCCTTAAACTGGAAAAAGAGAAAAGTTAGCCTTGTAGGCTCACTCGGGAAAATCTTCTTCCAAACTTATCTGTGTTGTAAAATAAAGAATAATATGAAATCGTGTAACGTTGTCGATCTATCTCTAAGACATGACCCCCTTATATAGGGTCTAAAAGCCATAAGAAAAAGAGTAAAAATCGTGTACAAAAGATTACAATGAAAAGAATTCTAGAAAGACAAGGAAAACAAAAGAATTCTCACCTGAACAGCCTATGCGGCACACAAGGGAACCATGCAGCTGCACGGGTCCTTTATTCTTGGCTGTGTAGGTTGGTGCTGGTGTACCGCCTGACTGGGGATTCTGCCCCTTTTTGCATCTTCTTTTTTCTTTCTTTTTCGGTCCCTTATGTTTTGGTATTCAATGCCTTAGTCCCCAGGCTCCAAAATTCTTGCAAAGTCCATCTGTTCTCGATTGTTTTGAGTTTTTTCCTTGATCCTACAACAAGTAAACAAACTAAACGTAAATAAATATTTTAGCATAATAAAACACAAAAATAACTACGATTTTGGAGAAATTAAACTACCCAATAAAGCACCTATCAATGATAATGTAGAGCATTTAATGTGTCAAATAATCTATTTTTTGCCATTTGTCATATTATTTCATGACCATGACTATGCATTGGAGATACTCTCAGAGAAAAACATTCCATTGAAAATACAAAAACCCTATTTTGCTCAGTCAAATTTCAATTAGTACAGGGCCAACGCAAAATGAGATGATTTGAAGCATATTCAACAATTCGACCCAAAAAAAAAAAAAGCTAAAAAAAATATTGGCTGAAATTTTAGGCTAGAAAACAGCAAGAGGGCTCATTGTCACTCTCCTACTTTTAAAATATAATAGATAACAATATTCACTCAATAATATTCAAATCATTCTAACGACAACGAAATCTTTATAAGTAAATTATCAATTTTAGGTGTTTGATTAGAGATATTCATATCTAAATACTAATCAATGCCACTCACAACACACTAATAAATGTTTATAATGTGTCAGTATAACTTATATGTTTAAATTTTAAATTAACGATAATATCTATTCAATAATATTCAAATTGTTATAAAGATTACGAAATCGTTATGAGTCAAATATCACTTTTAAGTGTTAGATTGGAGGTGTTTATCTCTAAACACTAGTCAATACGACTCATAACACATTAAAAATACTTTCAACTTGTCAGTATAATTTAGAAGTTCAAATTTTATTTTAATGACACTATTCACTCCATAATATTCAAATCATTATAACGATAACAAAATCATTATCAGTTAACTATCAATTTTAAGCGTTTAATTAGAGGTGTTCATCTCTAAATACGAATCAATACCACTGATAACATATTAAAAAATGTTAATAATTTGTCAGTATAACTTAGATGTTCAAATTTTAATTTAATGACAATATTCACTCAATAATATTCAAATCGTTATAACGATTACGAAATCGTTGTGAGTTAATTATCGCTTTTAGGTGATTGATTAGAGGTGTTTGTCTCTAAATACTAGTCAATACGACTCACAGCACATTAAGAAATACTTGTGACTTGTTAGTATTATTTGGAGTTTCAAATTTTAATTTAATAACATTATTCATTCAATAATATTCAAATTGTTACAACGACAACGAAATCGTTATCAATTAATTATCAATTTTAGGTGTTTGATTAGAGGTGTTCATCCTAAATACTAGTCAACAGCACTCACAACACATTAAGAAATGTTTATAATTTGTCGGTATAACATAGATGTTCAAAATTTTCTACAAAATCGCTATTCACTCATTAATATTCAAATCGTTATAACGATTAAGAAATCGTTACGCATGAATTATCTATTTTAGGTGTTTGATTAGAGGTGTTCATCTCTAAATACTAATCAATACAACTCACAAACATTAAGAAATGTTTATAATTTGTCAATATAACTTAGAAGTTTAAATTTTAATTTAATGACAATATTGATTCAATAATATTCAAATCGTTATAATAATTACGAAATCGTTATGAGTTAATTAGGTGTTTGATAGGAGGTATTTATATCTAATTCTGACTTGTCAGTATTGTTGACATTGAATTCCGACTTCGACTCAACAAACAAGATTGTTTACGTGGGAAACTAGTATTCGGATTGATTTGAGTAGCAAATGCAAAAGCTGGAAGAATGTTTGTATTTAATGCAAGAGAGTAAATATGTCAAAGACAAAAAAAATGTAAATCTAGGAGAGGAACCCTTATCAGTATTGTTTGCCTCTATTTATAGCATGTATTTGCATTGGAGTAATGATTACATGCAATTAATGCCGGGCCCACATAAGTGGCACGTGTGTCAAATCAACTGAGATTAAGTCTACATTTTTGATTAATGACTGCCTAAACTCTACATGGGGCATGTAACCACCACTTATGCATTTAATATTGAAGTGCTATCAGCCGTAAGTGGTAAGGCTTTGCACGTGGGTTCACAAGCTACTGCCTAACTAGCACTTTTGAGGGTCATGACCTTACGATCTTATGGGTGTAACGACCTGGCGACATAAATGCTAAGACACGGAATTAATAGGTAATCTACTAGCTTTATAGGTCGCTGAGTTATGCCAGGTCTTAAGCTCTTCAGGTCCTTAGGTTGTTGGACTTAGTGAGGTGTAAGGGGCCTGCTCTCAAGATCCTGCCGACGGTTGACCTTTGTTGACTGTTTACCTATGTTGACCCAATGACCTAGCGACCAAGAGTATAATTTAGAAGTTTAAATTTTAATTTAATGACACTATTCACTCAATATTATTCAAATCGTTACAACGACAACGAAGTCATTATTAGTTAATTCTCAATTTTAAGTGTTTGAATAGAGGTATTCATATATAAATACTAGTCAATGCCACTCAAAGCACATTAAGAGATATTTATAATCTGTCAATATTTGAATACTTCAAAAATGAATTATGTTTGCTCTAAATTATCCTTTGTCGAAATATTATTTGAGAAAAATATTTTTCAAGTACCGAAAATTGTACATATTATAAGATTCAAAATTTTTTATTTTTTGGATAATATAGAAATTTTAAAATATACAAGGGTGCGACGGAAATACTTCTGACTTGTTAGTTAATTTAGAAGTTCAAATTTTATTTCAATTGGAAATATTCAGATGTTTGACTCAATTTTCCGCAGTTGATTTTCATATTTACTCCTTCGTTAATCACGGTACATGATAGTTTCCACATTTTATCCATAATTAAGGAAAAAGACTAGAAAAGAAAAGAAAAAGGTCCCGTAGTAAAAAGACATATGTTAAATTTGCCCGTTGGCCTCCTGTACGTGTTAATTAGTGTCACCACGATCTCCTGATGTTTTTTCCCCTAATAATAATTACTATTATTATTATTATTATTATTATTATTATTTCACCACAACCACCTAGTTTTATACAGTGTTAATACTATGGTAACACAAACTATTTATAGTCATATATTGGCCAATAAACTTTCTACTTGCATGCATTTAAAAAAAAGAAATTGTTGATGTAACACTATTGAATGGACGGTTAATACATCAGTACACGCTTTGTGAGTATAACTTCAACGGCTTTCACATTTGCGTTCGTCCAAAATTTTTTTCCACATTACTGAAACATTCTTGAAATTAGTGTTTTAGATATATTTATAAAAAAAAAAAGAAAAAAAAAGACATTACCCCAATTAGCATTTTATGTCAACGGAAAGGGTGAAGATATGCCATGAAATATGTAGATTAATTGATTTGCCCAATGCTCAATTTCTTGAGACATTAAGAATGAATTGATTTGTTAAGAATGAAATAGACATTTATCTATCAGAATATCTAGCAACATAAGATGTTTTCATTCAGTAAAACAATTTGTATGAATTTCTCACAAACTAAAAAAATTTTCTCATGTCAAATGACAACAAAAAGTTCAAGATAATAAAAATATAAAAAAAATCTAGGAAATTTGGTATCTAACCAAGTAAGTAGCACTACTACACAATTGGACAAAAAAATTAGACATATGTGTCGATTGTTGAGAAAAACGACAGACAAAATATACACGATAGCAATTTTAAAAATAACAACACTACTATAGACGTCGGTTTTTCGTCCACAACCGACGCCTAAAGGTTGTTTGAACAATGGGCGTCAGTTGCGGGCGTGCACGCCCATTATGGTAAAGACGAACCGACGCCTCTTCTTTTGTTTTTTTTTTTTTTTTAATAATAAATTTTTGAAACGCGTTTGTGTACAGTGTACGTCTCGCTGGCCCTAATTTCATTTCAAACTCCTCTCTTCCATTTCAATTTTTCAACAGCCGTGGACTGCTCGACGGACGAAACCCTTTAATTGCTCTCTAATTTTCCCGGCGATCTACTCTCAGCAAAGGCCTCTCGACTTTCTTGGACCATGTTTATCCCATCTCTTCCCTTTAATTGCTCTCTGATTTCTCTGCGATACTCTCAGCAAACGCTTCTGGACTTTCTTGGACCATGGAAGGTAGGGTTTATATTTGATTCTATATTTCTGAAATTATTTCTTAATTTTTGTTTTCACTTTTGTACAAATCTAACTACTACTTCTATTTCCTGCAAATCTGCCTCGGGCACCTCGGGTCGGTGCCGCCTCTCTTTTCTATTCCATCGATAAGAAGGTTAGTTTAGTTTTTCACCCTTTTCTGAATTTTTCCTTTTTTTTTTTTTGAACTCTTGCCTTCAAAGTTTGTCAGACCATCAATTAGCTTGCAGGAGGACAAATTTCACTGTAGAGTTCGTTTCTCTTTCTCTCTCTCTGTTCGTTTATTTTTTTGTTTTTTCCCTTAAATTTTATTGCCTTAAATTTCATCATCACCAGGGCAGATAGCCAGCTGGGCAATGATTTTACCGCATTAAAATAACTAAAAATTTCAGATTTATTCTAATTAAAATTTGTATAAAATAGAGAAAGGTTGGAATTTTTAGGGTTTCAGATTTAAGTACTAATTCAACTTTCTGCCTGCCTTATGAATGTTTTATAAGTTATTTATATAGGTATAAATGATAATTTATAAAGTTAATTACCTTGAGGACGATTGGACAAGATGAGGACTTGATTTTAGATGTTTAGTTTCATTATTTCTATTTAATATGCTCCTATAACATAATTTGTTACTAGTAGATTGGATTTGGGCTAAATTTTTTTCCATTTTTCTTTCTTTCTTTTCTTTTTTTTTTTTGGTTAACATTGCAGGACAAGCTTCTGATTTCATTAATTTTGTGAACAAGTTGTGATATTTTAACTGCTTTTGTTGGGTGAACTTGGGTGGAATGGCTAGTTCACATTAATAAGTAAAACTTGAACTATTTCCTCTCCTATTTTTATCTTGTTGAGTGCACAAATTTATAGCATGCTTTATGAACTATAGGTTTGATGTTACTTTAATAAATTGTTCCTTGAGTGTGAGCTCATATATAGTTTTAACTTGTACTCAAAGGTGATTATCTGGGCTAAATTATTATGCCCCTTTCTTTGAGTAAAATTAATGGACTTAGAGTATAGTTTTTGCATATATGCTACTGAATTTAGAAAGATTGGCATGGAAGCTTCCGATCTAATTGAAAATCAAATAGAAGATGAATTATGGTCATGCTCTAGATTGAGTTTTCTAAGTAATTAGGTCTATGTTATTCTTTTATATTGGACGATATGCTGCTTTATCTAGAGGTGGTTGAGCTATTCCAAGTTTGAGCTTATGGTCTATTTTGGTGATTTAAAGGTTTGGTTTAGTCCCTTTAATATGCTAGTTGCACAGTAAGGAGCCTTTTCATCCCCTGAGTTAATGAAGAGTTGGAATTTAATGAGTTCATTCAATGAATATAATTTATGTTGGAATGATATCTCTAATTTTTAAGGGATCGTGAGATCTATGCCTATGAGAATTGTCAATTTGTTGAGTTAGTAGTATATTCTTTATTTACTAGCTATATTTTGCAATTTCATGAATTAATTTTATAAATATACTTTGGTTGGCAAGTGCTGTTGAAGTGAATATTACATTGTTTGAGTAGAGTATAGACTTTTTTATTAGTATTAGTGGTTCTTATCATTATTACAAGTGTTATGTGGTGCATAACCAGATTTTTCTTTGTGTGTGAAGTTAAAATATGTGTTGGAGGGTGTGAAGAGGAGGAAGATAAATAGAGTCTAAGACAATTAATGTTTGCCCTCCATTAATGCTAAGAAATTAAGTTACATTATCTTTGCTTGTCTATCTTTTACTTTATTTTTTAACAGAAGCACCAAGTCTTTCTTCTTATCACGTATCATGTTCATGATGCATAAAGTTACGTTGTTAAAAATGGTTTGGTCTTGTAATTTAATGCTATTAGTTGTATGAACTGTTGGAACAGCTAAAATATATACTTTGAAAGACTAAATTTAAGATCGCTATTGTTTTTCATTAGTTCTTGCTCTCATGTCACCACATATGGAATTCCAGTAAGAGTTCTTGCTTCATGAGCAGACTCATGTGGCCTAGGATTTTTAATGTTTGGTTCACTATATGTTGCTTATATATATGTGGCCTATATATTTTGAACTCTTTTGAAGGACTCGAGTTTTCCTTTGGACTTCATATTTTCAATTTAGGCCTGTATGTGCTCATCAGAACTTTGTTTTACTAATTCTGCAAGGAATATCAACCATTTAAAACTTTCGAATAGTTAAACCTGACATGGTAATTATTGCAGTTGTCGTCATCATGAGCTCGAGACTGCCCGAATCAATGGTTTATTTGGAAACATTGATGCAAACACAGGAGACACTCAAATTGGTATTATTATACAAGATTTTTGTAGCATGTTTTAATTTTCATCACTGCAGTAGGAGACCCCTTGGTACTTTGATGTCAAAGACATTTAATCTAGAGACTTCTTGGGTGGTATAGGTTGGGATACAAATCAGTTTATGATGGATGTATGGGAAGCGAGCTATGCTCAGTGTGATTAAAAATGTATGTAAAACTTTGTGAAGTAAATTTTATGGATATTGTTTTACTTATTTATTTGAATTCTTGTGAGCAACTAATGTTAATTGCTTTGCTTTGGTTGTTTAAAATAGGCATCGGTTGTAACACTACAATCGACACCTATTGTTCAATTTTTTTAATTAAAATTGACCTTAGGCGTCGGTTTTTATAAAACAACCGACGCCTATTGTGACCTTTAAGCGTTGCTTAACAACCGATGCCTATACCTTTACAATATATGTCGCTGACATAGGCGTCTGTTATAGCCGACGTGTATTTATGTGTACAACGGACGCTTATTGGGTTTTTTTGTAGTAGTGTAGCTAGATTTTCCACTTACAATTCCATTGTAAATGCATTTTAATTCGCAGCACAAGTTATATGTGGTAGATTGGTGGACGAAAAAACATAAAGACTCTCACATCCGCTTAAATTTGACCCTTAACCGAAAAATAAATAAACAAGATTGGTGATTTGTCCAATAGATATAAATAAATAAAAATAAATAAATAGAAGCTAATAGGGCAGTGGATTTCTTAGCTAATTTGGGGCACAGAGTGGCTCGATTGCAGATCATTCCGGCAACAGAGTTTAAATAAGAGTGAAGAGGTATTTTCAACACAGAGAAAATGGGGATTCCTCATTTGAGAAAAGTTCATGGTACTGGGAAGTTGGGTTAGTTGGTCTATTATTAGATTAGTTTTTTAATTTCTTATTAGTTTGTAATATGTGCATGCATGCATAATTTTCTTTTTGAATTTGATACTAAATTGTACGGCATTGGGAGAAAAGCTTCATCACGTCCCCCTCCTTTTATTGTATGGTTTCTATTGATTTAGAAGCAACCTGGTCAAATACATTAATTAAAGGTACACTTACAAAATTCGGGCCGAAAAAACTGGCCAACCACATGGCAGAAGGGCAATCAAGTGAGTTTACTCATTAGTTGGATTTAGAGATATAACAATTTCACTTTATGGTCTTTGAGAAATACTAAAATACTGCTTTGTCATGGTGGAAACCGATTGGAAGGTCTGGTGAAAAAGAATGGCAAATTAAGAATTCTGCAGAGGGATAGACAATTGGGTAGATAGCAATATTTTCTTCTTTGTGGACATAGAAGAAGAAACTTTGTTATGGTTGGTGATAAATACCCCCAATTATCCATACCTAAAGTTTTAAAAAAAAAAGTATAATCTTTGCAATTAAAAAATCAAATAAATTTAGTTTAATTGATATTATGGGCATAAACTTGCAACAATATGGTTTCTCAATTTTTCTAATATATTAAACAAGAAAAATTGATATTATCATCCAGTCATGGGTAATTTAATTAGAACGATAAACTGATAAACATAAATATGAAATTTCCAATACTAAGAAAGATTAAAGTTGGAATATTGTAAATGAATAATCGAGGGGAGAAAATATGAAAAGTTACACTTCTACTGCATCTTAAATGTTGCCATAAGGAGGCTTTTTCTTTTCTAAATTTAGCATACACCTAAAAAACAGATTCTGTCTCTTTGAGAAGAAGTTGGGAAGCACCATATATCGAACTTAGGCAACATCCTCTATTATGTACTTCTGCTCGACTCAAATTTGCATTTTTCCCTCTAAACATTAAGTCATATGAAGTGCTTCCATATCCCACTTTTATAAGATGAACTAATTACTAGCTTGAGCATTCTACCACAAGCAAGAATAATATATTAACCTCTTGTTTTCAAGACTATGCTTATTTGGTATCGTTTATTTTTCTCATTTATAAATTCACCTACTCTTGATTTGACAACTACTCAATAATCACCACACATTTTAAACTTTAATTAAATCTCCACCACTAATTTTCACTTTTTATAAATTCTCTTTATAAATTGACTCTATAAACGTAAACAAACGGACCCTATAGTAGAGTTAATATGGAAGTTCGAAAGTCCATCGCCTCATTATGATTCATCACCAGTAAAAGCAAATTCAAAACACTGAATACAGTGTCTTAATGAAACAAAGTGAACACTAGTAATAACAAGGAAAACAAACTCCACCGAACCCAGAATTTCTAGACCAAGAAGTTACACGAACAAGCAAAATAAACTCCACCCAACCATCAAATAGAGCTTCTAGATCAAGAAATTACACTTCTTGGAAATTTAAGACAGTTTCTAATTGAAAAGAACCTGAAGCTTTATCAGCAATAAAACATTGACCAGAAAGCGTTAGAGAAGCTTTTAGTTTTTCCTTTACTAATGTAAACTCAAATAAACTTTTGAATAAAATCAACAAGCTAACTCTATATCCAGTATTAGAATCATTCTACATTGCATGTATATCATTCTTAAAAGCAGTTGGAACTCACTTTAGAAGATGACCATCTGAACGAGCAGAAAAAACTCTGTTGTGGGTAGGAGCTGCTGCGAGGACATTCACATCACCCTTGTCATAAGAATGAGTCTGCAATAGAGTTCCAAATTGACTATCCCAAAACTGCACGCTGCCTGAACCATCAGCACTAATAATGGTCCGGCATCTGATTCTAACAAAATACAATACAAAAAAGGATGGAGAAACCAACCGATGACAACACAACCCCAGCCTCAAACCCAATCTCAACTCTGCGTAGAAATGTTACCAAGAAGGTGAAACAAAGAGAACTTCTACCTACGAGCGAGTAATGACCATATTCAAAGATCAGACTTAGTACCAAGAACTGTCCAACAGTTACTCTATAGATCTCTTGAGCCGATTTAGCATTCCAAAATCCAACCAGAGGCGTAGGTCCCCCCGGGTACTGGGCCCGGCCAGCCCCTGTCTCAGCCCAATACCAGGTAAAAAGAAAAAAAAAAAAAATTTTTTTTAAGCTTTGGGCTCGGCCTATTTGAAATTGGGCTCGAGGGCAACGACTCGGGCTCAGGGAGGCAAGAAAGCTTAGAAAAAAAATGACTAACACGCAACCCAGTTCAATTGTCGATTCTTTGTTCCGCCTGTGCTCTCTGTATTTTCACTCGTCTACAGTCGTGAGTCGACCCACTTAGCCCTTGTCAAATTGTCCCTCAAATTTCAGCTCCGGTGGTGGTCAGGCGGTGAACAGCGGTCGGCGGTCTGGCGAGTGGCAACGGGAAGGGCGGGGGCACAGCCGCGCAGGGGTGGTGAACGGCAGGGCAGCCGACGGTTGGCATCTTCTTCCTCTAGGCTCTAATTTTCCAGGTAAATTCTAGCCCTAATTCATAAATTGATTTTGCCTTAAGTTATGGTTGAATATGAGGGGGAATTGTTTTTATTTTCAAGACAAAAATTAATTGATTTATTCTCACATTTATAATTGAAATGTGCATTATTTTTGTTACGAAGAATTAGGGCTTTATAATGGCTTATAGGCTTATAATGTCATTTACAATTGACAAGAAAAAAAATTACAAGAACTATTGCAGTAAAGGAAGACTGAGTGTTCAAATGAAAAAAGTAATTTGAACAATGATTAGTTCAATTTACCAATGGAATCTCTTAGGTTTAGTCAATTGCAAGCCATTATAGAGCCCTAATTCTTTTAACTGTGGAAATTATAATAAATGTGTATTATTTTATAATTGCAATGTGCATTATTTTTTTACTTTCAAAACTCATCATGATATTTTTTGCAATGTGTATAAATGTGTATTTTTTTATAATTGCAATGTGGAAATAATTGTTGAAACTTGAAACTCGTGTAAATTATAGATAGTGTGGAATGTGGATTATACTTTTTAGAAGGAAATTATGAGTTTTTGGTGCAAAAAAGAAATTTTGCAAAATGGAATTAGGAATGTTGAAATCTTGGCTTGATGGTTGGTGTACTTCTTTCTTATTATTTGGTTGTAAGCCGGATGTTATTGTTTTATAATGTAAGCAAAGTAAAAAATCGTCGCGTTCAGCTTACGTTTTAGCCTAATGTACTAGGTTTTGAGTTGTTGAACACTATTCATAATGCACTTGAGTATGTTTAATGTTTTCAAAAATTAACACATATATGACTTTTTTTTTTTTTTACTTTTTGTTCCGGCTCCCCCCTCTCTTCTGTGCTGGATACGCAACTGATTCCAACACCTTGTGAACCTGGGAATCCAAAAGAATCTCATAAACTTCATACGATAGTTATATCTAAATCAATATGTGAAAATATCCACCAATGTCAATGTTTTGATTCGTTACCAGATAAATAGAAATTTGCAATCAAATGAACTTAAGGTTTGTGCATATTTTTCACCCAAGTTTTACATACCCGTCATTGCTTCCTGAATATATCCTATGTGCGTTAGGACTCCAAGTTATGCTCAATACACGTCCTACAAGTAAAGATAAGTTATGAAACCAATTTTATACAACTTAGCCAAAATAGGAAGAAATTTTCTTTGAACTAGCTGGAGAAATCATCTCACCATTGACCCTGGGCAACATTGTGATTTGCATAACTTTTTGTTTCCTTTTTTATATTGAACTGTGAATTATGACAAGGTTCTGCAGCCATCTGCCCTAGTGAGACACCAATTGAATTGAGAACTCTCTGCATGAGAGTACGTCAAAAGAAGCAAAACTCCGTTAAAAATAATTAACATACATATTCACAAAAATTCTTTAGAAGAAGTCATGGATTCTTCTTTTAGGGGCTAAAAGTATTATAGTGAATTTCAGTAAAACATTAGCCATTGTTTGATATCATTAATCTATGTTTACCACAGCTAAAATCAAACATTAACAAATGAATGCAAAGTACATTGATATATTTCAAGAAGACAAATGGTGTACACATTTTTATTTCATTCATAATTGCGGGCTTTACTGAGAACTTAAGCAGTACCATCTCTTATGAGATAACATTAATTTAAAAAAAAAAAAAAACATAAGCATGACACTGGGCTGCCAAATAGTACAAAAACCAGGTCTGCTGGTTTGGTTACATTTTCTTGGGAAAAGTCGATCCGAATATGACTTCAGATTAATTCAAGATCTTTTCTTTCGTATGAGAAATATCAAGTGTATAGGAGATATAAATAACACCACAAGATTTATGTGGAAAACTTTAAAACCGGAGAAAAACCATGGGGCATCAAAGATATTTCACTATATGAAAAATTGTTACAATCATATAGAATCTCACACCCAAACCCAATTACAATCCCAACAACGCCCACTAGGTTTTACCACACTCAACTAACCTTTTCTTTGGTAAACCTCAAAGAAAACCCTCAAATGCTAGGCCTAGAATTTTCTCCTTTGGTGTTTGTTTTCCACTCGGAATTGTAACTGTGTGAAGAAGACGAGAAAAATGGAGAAGATGAAATGAAGGAAAGATGGACACACTAGCATACATATATGCATGTCGTATGTCTTTTTGGAGTCGTAGGTGAGGAAACATCTCGTTTGGTAGTTATTTATTTTTTTAGAGAATATATATAATGGAGATATAAAGAAAGACTATTTTTCGTTTTTTGATTATATTTGGGGATCATAGTTTGGGTGGGGATCATAGTAGTTGTGGTGATAACTTGAGTGGTACTCTTTAAGTTTGGCATACATCCAACCGGTAAAACTAATTTTCATCTTACTCTAAATACGTTGTGTAAAGTGACTAAATAATTTTGAAAAAAGATTTGTAGACGGTTCTACTTTTGATTCTTATCCAAACGTTTGGAGGTATTTTTATTTTTATTTTTTATTTTATTTATTTATTTTTTTTTTGGAGAAATTCACGAAATACACCCAATATTACTCGTGTATATTTACAAATTTCGAACCATATTTTAGGAAATTACAATTTACACCCTACATTTTGTTTAATATTAACAAAACACACTTTTATTGGAAAAATTTAAGAAATTATTTATTTAGACTAAATTGCCTTTATTTATGACTAACAAAACACACAATATATTATATTTTGTAATTAACATGCCATTTAGAAAATATAGATAAAATTTATTTTTTCAATTTCAGTTTTATAAAGTGGGCAAAAGTATTAATCTGTCCTTAACATTCGATAAATAAATTTTACTCAATGAATAAGAAAAATCAAGTTAATGATACATGATATTTGGTACCGTTTTGCAACTGACTTTTTTTTTTCCTTTTTTATTATTTGTTGGGTATTTTTTATCTTTATTCATATCTATTTTTAAACAAGAAAAATAAGAAAATTAAAGGAGAAAAATTATTTGTTATAATAAATGCAAATATTTGTAGTAGTAATGATTATGACGATGAGGACACCTTATTTTTAATTTGCTTATAATATTTCAATTATTATATATTATATATAGCTAATTTCTAGAAAATATTATTATAGAATAAAAGTGAGAAAGAAAAAAATTTGACAAAACAATTTTTAATTTAATATTGAAAAATTATGAAATAGTATGTAAAATGCTATATAACATAATACATAATATGTATTTTGTTAGTCACAAAACAGAATCATGTCCAAATAAGTTATTTTTTAATTATTTTAATTTTTCATCAAAAGTTGTGTTTTGTTAATATTAAATAAAATGCAAGATGTAAATAGTAATTTTTTAAAATACAGTATATAAATTGTAAATACACTATAAATATACGATGTATTTCGGAAATTTCCCCTTTAGCTGATAGTCGCATTGGGCTGGCAGAAAGTGGCTCGTTTTAAGACATTACTGGAAGGCCTAAAATTTTGAATACCCCACTTTTTGTTCCATTCCTTTGCCTTGCAGGGCCCAATTGTTCGTTTGAATGAATGAATGCCTTCAAACCAAAAATTTCTCCATTCTTCCCTTTTCTCCCAATCGCTCGAATCCGTCCGGTCGGTTGGTTATTCTCCAATCTCCATCATCGACCTTAAGCTTTCTGTTTTCTTCAATTTTCAAACGGAGCTGCCCGTGAACGTGAGCCCCCTGCACAAGACTCTGATTGGCTCAGCTTCGTTTCTCATAGGGGAATTAATATTCTTTAATTTTCCTCTGAAATCATCTGCAGGGGGCCGAAAACCGAGTATTATTCCACCACAACCACAACAGACCGGAAAAGACTAATACCCACGCACCATTCTCCAACTGAGCTGCTCAATTTTGGCTGTATTTTGGATTCTAATGCTATGCTTTATTGTTTCATTTCTTGCTGATGTTCTGACTAATCCTTGCAATGCAGATGGGTGATAAAAGTTTTGATTGTGAAAAAATCCGGAATATATGCATCCTTGCACACGTGGATCATGGCAAGACTACATTAGCAGATCATTTAATTGCTTCTTATGGTGGGGGCGTGCTTCATCCGAAGCAAGCTGGGAAACTTAGGTTTATGGATTATTTAGATGAGGAACAGAGGCGTGCCATAACCATGAAGAGTTCTTCTATTGCTCTGGAATACAAAGAGCACTACATAAATTTAATAGATTCACCTGGGCACATGGATTTTTGCAGTGAAGTTTCAACTGCTGCACGTTTGAGTGATGGTGCATTAGTTCTAGTGGATGCGGTGGAGGGCGTCCACATTCAAACTCATGCAGTGCTGCGCCAAGCTTGGATTGAGAAGTTGACTCCATGTTTAGTTTTGAATAAGGTTGATAGATTGATTTGAGATCGGAAGAGCACACGTTCTGAACTCCAGTCACCTGAGATCGGTTGCTGAGGATTGTGCATGAAGTTAATGGGATAGTGAGTGCTTATAAATCAGAAAAGTATTTATCGGATGTTGATTCCATTTTGTCAACAACTCCAACGGGCGACGTTGTAGATGAGGATTATGAGTTTTTAGAGGATGACGAGGACACTTTTCAACCCCAGAAGGGAAATGTTGTGTTTGCTTGTGCACTGGACGGGTGGGGATTTAGCATTCCTGATTTTGCAGAATTTTATGCTACGAAACTTGGTGCAAGCTCAGCTGCATTACAGAAGGCATTATGGGGGCCTCGGTATTTCAACGTCAAGACCAAGATGATTGTTGGTAAGAAGGGAATTAATAGTGGAACTAAGGCTAGGCCCATGTTTGTGCAATTTGTGCTCGAGCCACTTTGGCAAGTGTATCAGGTTGCTCTGGAAACAGATGGTGATAGAAGTGTACTGGAGAAGGTTATCAAGTCATTCAATTTATCAGTTCCTCCACGGGAACTTCAGAACAAGGACCCAAAAGCCGTGCTTCAAGCTGTCATGAGCCGTTGGCTTCCGTTATCAAATTCAATATTGTCTATGGTGGTTAAGTACATGCCCAACCCTGCTTCTGCTCAGTCTTTTCGCATATTGAGATTGCTACCTAAGAGGGAGAGTTTGGATACTGAGAACAGCTCTGATGTGTTTGCTGAGGCCGAACTTGTGAGAAAATCCGTTGAGGCCTGTGATTCCAGCCTTGATGTACCATGTGTTGCATTTGTCTCAAAGATGTTTGCTGTTCCTTGGAAGATGCTTCCTCGCGAAGAGATTCTGAACAATACTACAGAGGATGAGGAGTCAGGAGAATGTTTCCTTGCATTTGCAAGGGTCTTTAGTGGGGTTCTTTCTGCAGGCCAGACAATATTTGTGCTTTCCGCATTATATGACCCATTGAAGGGAGACTCAATGCAGAAGCATGTCCAGGAAGCTGAGTTGCACTCTTTATATATGATGATGGGTCAAGGATTGAAACCAGTGCCCTCTGCTAAAGCAGGGAATATTGTCGCCATACGAGGGCTTGGCCAGCATATATTAAAAAGTGCTACTCTTTCATCTACAATTAATTGTTGGCCTTTCTCAAGCATGATATTTCAGGTTTCACCCACTCTGAAAGTTGCTATTGAGCCTTCAGATCCTGCTGATATGGGCGCACTCATGAGAGGTTTGCGGCTTCTAAACCGTGCAGACCCTTTTGTTGAGGTCAATGTTTCTTCTAGAGGGGAACACGTTCTTTCAGCAGCAGGAGAAGTTCATCTAGAGAGATGCATTAAAGATTTGAAGGAGAGATTCGCAAAGGTGAGCTTGGAAGTATCTCCACCCCTTGTCTCTTATAGGGAGACAATTGAGGGAGAGATAACCAATCCATTCGAGTATTTGAAGTTATTGAACGGGAGCTCTGAGTATGTTGAGAAAAAAACACCAAATGGTAGGTGCGTGGTTCGAGTGCACGTCATGAAACTTCCAACTTTACTTACTAAATTGCTTGAAGAAAGTTCAGAACTGTTGGGAGATATTGTAGGAGGCAAGTCTGTACAGGCTTGTAAAAACTTGGAAACCTCAAGAGGTAGTATTGTGGAAGATGAAAATCCAATAGAAGCACTCAAGAAACGCATGATGGATGCTGTAGAGAGTGAATTTTTGTCTGGGAATACAGAGGTGGACAAGGAACGGGTGGAAAAATTTACAATGTTGTGGCAAAAGTTTTTTAAGAGAATCTGGGCTTTAGGACCTAGACAAGTTGGTCCGAACATTCTCCTCACTCCAGATATAAAAGGAACTAGCACTGATGGTTCTGTTCTTGTGAAGGGCTGCCCTTATGTGTCCGATAAATTGGGTTTTGTGGATATACATAGCAACAACGATGCAACCGTAGCAGATTTGTCTACTGATGATAAAATGCTATTACAAGAAGCAGAGAGTCTAGAGAGCAGCATCTTGTGACGCTCTTCCGATCTGCTACTTTTGCTGGCCCATTGTGTGATGAACCTATGTGGGGGTTAGGATTTGTCATTGAGGTTTACATTAATCCTGTGGTTGGGCAGTCAAATGAAGACAATTCTTCTAGCCAGCAACCAGAGAATTATGGGATGTTCACGGGACAGGTCATGACAGCCGTCAAGGATACCTGCCGGACAGCTGTACTCCGGAGAAAACCTCGGCTTGTTGAAGCCATGTACTTTTGTGAACTGAACACCCCAACTGAACACTTGGGATCAATGTACGCGGTACTTGCTCGAAGGCGTGCTCGAGTTGTTAAGGAAGAAATGCAGGAAGGATCTCCATTGTTCACCGTGCATGCATATGTTCCTGTTGCAGAAAGCTTTGGATTTGCAGATGAGCTGCGGAGATGGACCTCTGGTGCATCAAGTGCCTTGCTTGTTCTCAGTCATTGGGAAGTGCTTCCAGAGGATCCTTTCTTTGTCCCCAAAACAGAAGAGGAAATCGAAGAGTTTGGAGATGGGTCCAGTGTACTACAGAATACAGCAAGAAAGCTGATTGATTCTGTGAGACGGAGAAAGGGTCTTCCGGTGGAGGAAAAGGTGGTTCAGCATGCAACAAAGCAGAGAACTTTGGCGCGTAAGGTTTAGAAGTTTGCTGATAGGATTTTTGATTAGTTTGTGTAAGTCACTGTGGCAAAAATTATATAGAAACGTCAACCGAACACTAACCCCCTGCACAAATTTGTATGTTTATGCTTCTCATTTTGAAAATGATGTTTCCATAAAAATATTGCAGAATCCTATACTGTTTCTTGTTTTTCATTTTGTGTCTCTTATTGTTATTTGAGTGAAAGACTTGTCAACTTCCCTATCCTGCTGTATTTTGGTTGAATTTTACATGTTTTCCTTGAGTGTGATCCTTTGTTCTCTGCTCGACTGGCATCTCTCATTTTAGACAAGTTTATACCATTACACTTTATTTTCTTGTGCCTGTCCTTTGGATCTTCAGGGTAGAGTTGGATCTAAAGCTACAAGGACCTCTTTGTGTTATATATATATATATATATATATCGCTTCCTCCCTCCCCACACTGAGACATGTGCACCTACATCTCACTCTATTTTATCTCACTTTTTCCTTCTTCAAGACAAACCCTATGAGGCTTGGTGTGCTAGAGGTGAATGGTTTAATTTTCAAGTCACCTTTCTACGATTCTCAAACAATATGCTTTCTGAATATTTCTTATTTTATTCTTTGTTTTCACTGGATTCTTTTCGTTGCTTAAGTATGAGTTGGTGAAAATCTTGATGGCTGACTAGCCTATATGTGATTGCATTCAGTTGATTGAGAATTGTGTTAAATTTTCAAATATAACGAGTGTGATCATTTTGACGAGACATGCTTAACGTTATTATGTTGCAAATTTGATTAGTACTTTTTTCTTGTAAAACTGTAAGAGGCATATTGTTTAAGTTACCTTTTAGGATATTGTATACCTTTTTATTTCATTATAATATAATGTAGTAGGTTCCGTTTGCCAACGGGCTTATAATCAAAGTCAAACTGATTGTTTTCAGTTCACCGCTAGCTCACCTATTTTTCAAAAATTTCTTGTAACCATAGGTAGTAGTTGTGTTACTGAGATTATGGTTGATTTTCTTCTTTTCAATTCACCACTAAGTTCAGATTTTGAGCACGTTCAGATTCAATGTGTTTCATTTACTTAATGTTGATCAGCCTGTTCCAGTCAAGTTCAAGGACCAAAGCATAGAGCTCCTTTGGCCTTCTTAATTCCGGAGGTCAGGCACTTGAATTCTCGAATGGTGGCACAAAGCTTCTTGTTGGATATGAAAATTCTCGAGTGAGTAATATCTTTTAGGTTTCTTTTGGTTACCGGACACTTTAATTTATTTAGTTATTGATTTTGTGGTCAATCAACCTCACGATGGGGGACAGTGATTGCTTTTCCTGGATCCTTTAATCCCAGTCCCTCCATTAGACTTCCAATCCCTGGATGTTTAGATGGGAATCAGGGGTCATGTGATGGTTCTAAGTAACCATTTGCCCTCTTTTTATATATATATATTTTATTTGTTAAATTGGTTTTTAAGCATCGAATATCTTTGTTTCAGATTGCGGTGCTTGACGTGATTGGTATTTGCAGCATTTATAACACACTGTATATCTGGCAGTAGCTCACCATTAATATCAATACTGAAGAAAGATTTTGGTTTTGGTCCTGTCAAAAGCTTAAGCCCGTCTAGTTCAGAAACTCCAGATCACCAGCCCAAGTTCTCTGTGTTAACCAATGCTGCAAGATTTTACAAAACTGATGGTCATACTGGTAAAATTATTTGCTGAAGGCCGGTACACCCCATGAAACTGTCATCTCTAATTTCTACATAAATTATAGGCAGTTACTGCTTGTCAATGGCTATTAATTTTTCCCGTTGTTTGTAATGCTGTAGTTGGTTTTCCTTTCTTGTTGAAGGAAGGGGGAAAAACCATATAGTTTCAACTCCGGTGTCAATTCACTTGAGTAAGGATCCATAAAGCCAGAAGAATGACACATGAATATGCGAACAAGAAGAATGATAACTAATCGGTAGCTCTGTAATGGCCATCTTTGTGCAGATATTTGACGGAACTAGGTCAAAGAATATTCATCGATGTCAGATATAAGGTTGAATTTCCAAGCAACCATGCAAAGGACAACCAGTCCTGCACATAATGGTCAAATTACATTGGTGATGTTATATACCAAAAATTTTAATATACCCTTATGAGGGTGTTATCTCAGGCGTCTTTACTGTGTTCATTTTTAGTATATTATTTCACCTATGCCTACTTAAGCCTGAGGATATACCGAAGGGACAAATTAAACTTCCCAGAATTCCAGAGTTCTAGCCTATTCTTCATGATGAAGTGCATGTAGCTGCCACAGAGGCTGCAATAGGTTTTTCATCAGATTCAAAGCCGAAACAGGTTGGAATAATTCACGCTATTAGATTCTCAGCCTTTAATGCTTTCTGATGTTCTCTATCTTCATTCCAAGTGCTTGTTTGTGGAGCTTTGGGAAGGTAGTCGGTAGTCCTTGCCTTCTAGGTGGTCTTCTTAAAGGACCTAAGGGTCGAAAACCAAATCTTGCCACTTGTTTCCGCTTCCATGTCTGATATTATCCATCTGGAAAATTTTTCACAAAGGACCCATTCCCAGAAACCTCTACAACTGCAGCTGAAATAAAGGCTGAGTTGTCACTTCTATTTGCACTTATCTTGTGTGGGAAACGTTGAGTTTATATTGGTTACATCTCAAAGTTGAGGTGATAGAATATGCGGCATTATTTAGTACTACTATTATGAAGTGATTGAGTTTTCATTTATTGGTACTAATTCATTTCTCTGTAACTTGGTTTTTGTGGCTTATCCAAGATGCCAGGCTAAGGGAGAAAGTCTAAAATTTTAACTTCAAATTAGGCTCACAATGAAATGGCTGGTGCTGGTGCTGGTGCATGAGTTTGTGGTGCAACTGTGCCAGTCGGAGTGGAAGCTCCTGCTGTGGAGTATCAGCAAGGGGTAAATTTGTAACTGTGATCTGGGTAGCTTAGGCTCTTGTCTCATATGTAAGCTCTTTCCTCTAATGTCAAGCCTATTCCCAATTCCGTTCACAAATACCTAATTTCACAGGTTGTTATTGGTCATGACCAATTTATTGCCCCCACCCAGGATTATGTGTTCGTTTCCTCTGATTTTGTCCCAAAACTTCAATTGATTGCAATTTGTCATATCAGAAAAACTCCATTTTCAAATGTATTTTTGTGGCCGAACAAATAGCATATGAAGCAAAAAGTTCAGATGCTTGAAAACAAGGTATTTTCTTGGTTTGCAATTTTAAAGCAGTTATTTTGGACTTTGGCTTTAATTTTACTTTTGTTTCATACAGGACCCCAAATGACAAAAAATGCAGCTGGATTAGAATAACAGCCACTGAGCAATCAGTAGATCAAGAGAGTCTTGTGATTAACAGCTTGTCCATTCAAATTCTGGTCTACATTATCTACTTTATGATATGGACCAAAGCTGCTGTAGCTTTTATTTTCTATGATTGGAGCTGCTTGATTGCTGCAAAATATTCAAGCAATAACTGAAGTCAGTTTTTGCAACTGCCCCATTCTAAAATAGGGAGAATGTATGGTCATTTTGGTCTTCGAAATTGTCCAATGTCCAACATAAAAATGAACTTAATCCATACTTCAATCACATCAGAAAAGAGAGGATCATCTTAGACTACT
The DNA here is from genome assembly GCA_963692815.1 of Nyctanthes arbor-tristis. Classification (NCBI taxonomy): domain Eukaryota; kingdom Viridiplantae; phylum Streptophyta; class Magnoliopsida; order Lamiales; family Oleaceae; genus Nyctanthes; species Nyctanthes arbor-tristis. The sequence continues at coordinate 51,073 of CAVNYN010231003.1, forward strand.
ACCAATTTAGTGGTTTACATATGACACTTCTACACCGCAGTAAGCATCAGAAGTGAGAGAATTATCGCAAAACAACGTAACTATACATGTAGTGATTATATACATCACTTCAACGCACTATTCTAAGTACACGCTAGGGAGGGATGTGCCGGTCAGTGTCTTTATGTGAAAGACTCGACTACGGCTGAATTCATGACTAGTCCGGAAAGGAGGCCGATGACCAAAGCACTGTTATAAGTGGTTGGTTCACTTTGCTGAGTGTTGTTCCGGGAGTCCAAATAGGTCTCATTCAGGAACGGTCCACCCACAAGTGCTCCAATTGCAACATTTGGATTAGGCTCTGTCGAATTAAGCCATTTAAACCCGTCGCTGCAGCCTGTTTTTGCATCTACTGGGATTGAAGCACCCCTATGATGTACATACTGAGGGTAATTGCTTCCATAACCAACAAGGTAGCTCATCCTCATGGGATTGTTCCCCAAGATGTAGTCCGCCTACGAACAAAATACAATTTCGGACAAGGTTAAGAGGGATGCAAAACGATCATTTTTTGTTAGAAACACAGACGTAAAAAGTCCATGCAGCATAAAATATACCTGTGAAAGAGCAAACCTGCGTAGATCCATTGGCTGGACGAGCTCACCATGACAGTACAAGGTTTCTGTCTGAGAGGTTAGCATGTAATCACTATAAACAAGAGCCATAAATGCTGAGGCAACAGAGTATTGCAGTGGATTCCAGTCTGATACCCATATTAGGCCGCCTTCATCAGAATAAGCAAGATTTTATAGTTAGCACAAGAAGAAAAGGAAATGTGGTCAATGTAAATGAGACAGGAGACATCACGAAAATTTTATTATTACCGTCTGTTCTATGAGATATAGGTGTATTCGAATTTGGTAGAAGCCCACACAAAAGAGACTCGGCCGTCTTTCTATACAGCTGCAGGGCAATATCTTCTGTGCTTAGGATGTCTTTTGTACCAAAGAAACTTACTCTGGACAGTAAAACCTGTTGAAAATGAAACAAATAATTAGAGGATTTCTTAAACAAATAATTATACAGATATATATATATATATATGCTGTACCTGAGTGCCAGCCAGTTTATTGTCCCAGCAAAACCATGTAGGAATTCCCCAATTAGCAAATGAATCTCCATATTTCACTGTCACGTATCTAAGATACGAGTGGTCTCCTGTAGCATGGTAAAGCCAAGTAGCTGCCCACAAGAGCTCATCACCGTATCCTGTGGAGTTGTAATAATTCTGAACTTCGGGAATGCTGATACTGTAAGTTCCCTTATAAGTATCTGCAAAATTAAATAATTGCTCGGCGTGCTTGAGGAGCAACTTGGAGTATGCGGAATCCTTTCTCCGGAAAACTAAAGAAGCAGATGCCATAGCTGCCGCAGTTTCTGCTGCAACATCTGATCCTGGATAGGTAGTATTTATTTGTGTAAGAGGTCTTCTTTCTGTCATCACTTCAGGTCTTTCCCAGCATTTGTGATCCAATTCAGGGACACCCACCTTCCATCATCACAAAAGAAATTCATTTGTTCATTCTCTAGAAGTATGGACAAGTACAATTATGCAATGATTTCTAAGAGGACAACCCGCTAGTTGGCTTCGATTTCAAGAATATGCAGCAGCTATCAAAGCTTGCAACACAGATAATACATAAGACGACAAGAAGTAGATGTACCTGCCTACCCCATTGCACTATGGAAATGAAAAGTGTCAAAACTTAAGAGATTGAAACAAATATCTACTCTTTGTACTGAAGCTTAGGAGATTGAAGCAAATCTCAACTCAAAAGTTTAAATAATTTGTACTGAACTTCTTTACTTTACACTTCTAGTGTTGATTGTTATGTCATCTTACTGTTGCTTATGGAGACGCCAGAGAAACAAACTGAAGTTAAGCTCCTAAAACTGATTTTAATGATAAAGGCATAAAAGAATCTCCGAGTACTAAACTAGGCAGAAGGTTTATCAACTAGTGCATCTATCAGTTCAGATTCGAAATAGAGAAGAAATATAGAAACCTGAACGTAGAGCACATTGTCAGACGGATGCGCGTTGATGAGATAATCAGTTATCCATTTAAGTGACTCGTGAATGTGATCCAGCTCCTTCACTTGTTTCATATGGTCTCCGTACTCAAGTATTGCCCATGACAAAATCGTCGCAGTGAATGCCATGGGAAATCCAAATTTCATTCGATCACCAGCATCATACATTCCTTTACTCAGATCCAAATTCTCTTCTTTTCCATCTCCCAAAGCAGAATCTCCCCTCCAAGAAATCTTATTATTTAACAACTTACCAGCTGCAGAACAGGGCAAAAATGTAAGGTTAGTTTGTTAATATTAGCTATTCTCAAGGAATAATAAGCAATTCGGCCAGGATGTTTGAAGTGGACAACTAAATATTTAACTCTCAAGGAAACATAATCAAAGAAGAAAGTTAGCACTTATTTGCATGAGCATCAAAGGGTTTTTGCTACCGATTGCAATCTTAATCATTTTCAAGGAGAGCTCAAGAAATCTGTAGAATAATTACATTTCTGAACATCAAAGAATTGCACAGAGATGCTGAGAGCAGTAGCATATTTATCAACAACAAACCGCGAATGCTTTGGAGCCCCATGAAAAATGTCCAATTGATGAAAATTCTTCCACAGACTGATTGAAGATGCACAAAGGACAAGAGCTGCAAGCACCAGCACCATAAACCACCACCACCATCCTTTCGACTCAGGAGGTTCTGCTTCCATTCGGTTGCACAATCCTCTGCAGTTAAGACACTCCTTTTAACACACTCCTTTTAGGCTATTCATCGAATGCATAAGTGGGTTTAACAAAATACTTAAATTTCAGTCTGCAGTCAACCTTCGTCATCATTTTTTTTAACACACAATTTTTGGTATGCCGGCGGTTGATACTGTGTTTTGGCTAAAAGAACAATTTTGGCTTGTAGTCTCTGCAGAATCTTTTATATGACTAAGCTAGAAAACTGTCTTCTAGTGCTAGATATCAAGTTTTGGAGTACAAGGAATGATGCCAGGAGTTATCATCATATACTTGTATGAACTCAACAGGTTTTGATATAAAAGATTCCATTTGAGCTGTTGACATTCACTGTCAACTAAATTTTATAATAATTGATAATACATCAAATTCTTAATGTTGAAATTAATTGAAGGGAAAACTTCTTGTGATGTTTAATTCCATTTCCGTCACTCTTTTACTGTCTAAGTGTCACATGGTCGGGCTTTTGTGTCAAAGCCGTTTGAGTCTAGGACGCTCTTTTCTTCCCTTTGGAAAAGTGTACTTGTACTAAACTTTCTTACAAAATGATGCGTCATTACTGTGACAACGTCATGATAGTTGATTTCTAAGCGGTGTGATGCAGGAGAAAATAGAATGATGTCAAATGTATTCTATATCGAAATTGTGCATGTTTTTTTATCCAAGTGTAGTACAACTCTTTCCTTTCTATTACTTTAAATATTTTTTAGAATTCAAATTAGCTAATTACATAAAAAATAAAGTTAATAAATATAAAATTTATAGAGTACACTTAATACCCTTTTTTTTAATTATGCATTACTTAATTTTGTATTAACTCTAAATTATTTTAAATAATATATAATTCTTTTAAAAAAATGATATATAATAATAAAATTCTTTATTATACAAAGACTTTTTTTTAATACACTTATATTATACAATGACTTTTAAGCTGTCACGTTATACCATTTTTAAGAAGTTAAAACTAATCAGACATATCTTGACTTAAAAAAAAAAAAATAGTCCAATTTGATTTTTACGTGATATAGTTAATGAAATGGTTATTATACACTGTTATATATTTTTGCCATTATTATTGCCATGCTTTACATCTTCTAAAACATTGCTCAAATCTGAATATATTGTGTCCAATGATTGCAACAGTTATCCTCAAATGGATAATGATAAACTACCATGTTGGTTCACCGGTTAGTTTACCGGTTGACAAAATTATAAAAAGGAGTTGGAGGATAAAATTGTCAATTTAGATTCTTGACTTATTTGGCATTTAGATTTTTAAGAGTAAAATTATCAACCGGTAAAGCAACCGCTAAACTAGTAGGGATGTGTATCATTACTCATCCTCAAAAAGGACTGCAATTCGTCCAACATAAATCCCCCTCCCAGCACATCGCAATAGCGCCAAGACTATGCAATCCGTCCAACATAAATCCCTCTCCGAGCACATTGCAGTAGCACCAAGACTATGGACTCACTTATTTCTTTCGTGAGAAGTATTTTGCCAGGCACCTCTCATTGTATGTGGAAGTGTACGCCATGTATATCTATGTATCACAGTGCCTGAAATTTTTTGACACCTAAAATAACACTATAATTATTATATTGCTTAATTTCACGAGTTCAATAGCATTAAGCATCAAGGGTCTCAATCATAATAAATAAATAATGTCTGTTTACCTCGTGCAATAATCAAATACCTTGACAAGATAAGTTTACATTCGTTGTGAATGTATTTTTACGGGAAAAAATTAACTCTCTCAGCTAGATATGACAATTCAATTTTTTTCCCCGTTGTCCTTCTTGGTATTTAGATGAATCTAAACACTATTGATCAAAGATCATCATATCTAAATAGATAAAAATTCTAAGAAACCAAGTGTCTGGTTCCTTATGGAGCTAGACACCCAAATAATGTTTACCTCATTAGGTGTCTAGCTCCATAAGGAACCAGGCACTTGGTTCCATAGAAAAACTCCCAAAATATATACTAGTAGAAATACGAGATTGTCATGAACCGGTCCCCAAGAACCGGACGCCTTAATCAATTCATTCAAATCCCAACGGCTAGTTTTCTAATTAACGTTAAGCGACGCCGCCAGACGCACTAACGGTCAAATTCCCTATTTTCAGCCCCAGACCCCCTTCCCTAATTCTCTACATATAACCTTCTCTCTTCACATCCCCAAACCCATATGATTACAGAAATTCCCTGGCGACATAGTAGTATTTTCAGCGGATTTCTTAATTAAATCAACTTTTTGCCGCCATGGAAACCCCATTATCATCAACAAGAAGAGTAACCAGATCAATGACTTCCGCTGCTAGAAACAGTAGCAACGGCAAGATACCAGTGCCATGTAATCTTGATTTCCAGCAGTTTCTTTAAATTCAATGTTTTTCAGATTTCTTGGATTGTTTTTCAATGTGGGTTTTTTTGTTTGAGATCTTTTTTCAGGCAAATTTGAGGAATCTGAAAAGTCTATGACACGAACAAGGCAGAGGAGTTGTGTACAGCAACAAGATCGATCTGTTTCTGCCCTCATCGATATTACGAATGATTCGCCCATAGTTGGACTTGCAATGGGAAACCTTGAGACTCCATCATCAACAATGTCCAAGAAGAGAATCAGCAGTCAATCCAAGTATACTTGTACACCGGGCTCAGGTGAGGCCCTTTTGAGAGGCCAAGTTAAGACCCTTCTGCAAAAAGTTGAAGAAGAGGAAGAGTTTTCAAAAATCTCACTCGAAAAGGGGCCTTTCTTTAACCTCAAGTGCTTCTTAAACTCTCCCATGAATCTTCTTGCTCCGACACCGGCAAATACGCCACAAATCTTGAATTCAGATCAGTTGAATTCTGCTACCCATGCCCCACCTCAATGCAACTCTGTGATTTCTCAGGTTTGTTCTTTTCAAATTTCTTGTTCTTTTATTGATTTCTCTTGCATCCATCTAATTTTATTTAGATTGATTTATTTCACTTTTGCCTTTGCAGGATGCAACTGACCGAAAGAAAGGAGAGGTAACTGAAACGGAAAATGAAAAGGATCTGATAACAAGGGCACTTGATTTCTCTGAGATATCAGAGAGCACTGATTCATCTGTGGTGACTTATAATGCAAGTAGGACAAAGAAGCATCTATTCACAGATGAAGATGATGCATCATCAATTTGGTCTATTCAGGTTAATGCCAGCAGCACTGGAGAAGAAGAAGACGAAGAAGAAGAAGAAGAAGAGGAGGAAGAAGAAGAAGAAGAAGAAGAAGAAGAAGAGGACGACTACCATTATGAAGATGAAGAAAAGTACAAGAACGAGGACGAGTATGAAGAAGGGGAAGGAGAAGGAGACGAACAAATAGTCGATGATTTGTGTGAAGGAATGAGAAAGATAAGCATAGCAAAATGTGGTGGTAAGCATACTCGGTTTTTATACAACAGTGACGGGGAGCTCGAAGGAGAGGAAGTAGTGTGTGTGTCAAAGGGTGAAAACTTATGAAATCTGTATTGAACAGTTAGTGGCTCTCAAAGGAAGAAATCTTCACTTTCCTGAGAGGACAATGGTTTTGGGAACCTATAAACAAATGTTTTTCTCCATGATTTTGATTTGGATTACCTAACAAACGAAGTTTTTTTTTTTTTTTTTTTTTTTTTCCATTTTCGTTGAAATTATAATGAGTTGCTTACAAGATATTACAACTATAACGCAGAACATTAATCTCACAAACTGGTGAAAATTAACACAAAAGCTTCAACACTCTTCCAGTCGATATTTCGCTCAACATATATTTGGGAATCACTGCAATGTCATCCTTGGTGAATGGAAACTGTATCCTCCCTTGAAAGAAGGGTGAAGCCCAGAACTGAAAAAAGGCGGTGGCACCCAATTGAAGACTCATAAAAGTTACTCATAAGAATCATCATCATCATAAAAGGCATTTCAAAAGATACAAAAAGTCAATACCATTATCGCAAAAGGATGTTCAAAAGATTTCAACCAGTCATGGTCTGCTTAATTTTAAGAAGAATGCAAGCCTATTTCATAACAGTCCGGTTATAGAAATAGATCGGGTTCCGATCTTTGGAGTCTGATTACCAATTACAGGGGGCCAGGTGTATTTTAAAATACACATGACCCCCTATGATTGGTGGTTAGACTCTAAACTCAGAGCCCGATATATTTTTATAGAAAATTTATAATTCGTAACGAAGGAAAGACAATTTAATTTATCAAGTAAATGGCATTGAAGGAAAGACAAATCAGTGATGGTCCCTACCGCCGCCAAGTATTTGGTTGTTTGAAATTACAGTAGAAAATATATATCAAGCTAGTATTGGTAGAAAAACATTTGACAGCTCCAGTTTTGTACTGCTCTTAGACAAATATTTGACTTGATTTTGTAACATTTGGTTTGATGTTATTCTTTATTTCTGCTCTCGTATCTGCTCTTATATTAGACTTATTTCCTGACATGGGACAATTCAATTGTTGTCAATTTCCTGTTCCTTTTTTATTTTTTGTACAAACGGAAATGTGACGGAGGTGAATACTGAAGGCGATTACAAACCCTATTTAGTCAGTTCAACAGCGTACAAAAACATATAAATTTCCATTAATTTTGAGGTAATTATTTTTTAGTTTTTTGGAAAAAAATATCTTTATTTTCCTTTGCATTTGGATTTCATATAAGTTTAAGATGAGATTTCTAATGGGATTTAATATTACGTTTCAACCTTGCTATTACTATAACTAGTTTCACACATGTGCGTTGCACGGGCAGATTCTACGAATAAAGTAAAATGTAATGGAATAGAAAAAAATAACAGTAGTAATGAGTAATTTTGCAAACACAGTAAATAGTAAAAATCATTTTTTAATTGAGATTTTACAATTTTGCTTACATGGGTGGTAAGTCTCTGGTTCAAACTATATCTACCCTTCTTTATTTTCGAGAGAAGAAAAACCATTTTCTTATGAGAGGTGTTAGTTTTCGTTTTCTAGACAATTCAAAATTTATGTAACCTATTTTAAGGGAATTCAATTACAAATAAGATAATTATCACGATTTTCGTTCAAAGTTCAAACACATTATGCGGCTTACTTTTTATGGAATCCAAGCCATTTACCTAACCATAAAGAAAATGTCTTTTTTTTTCACGTAATTTTTATACTTGTAGTCGAAGACTTCGTGTTTATATAATTACTACTATAGGTGAGAGAGTCTCCAAAAATTAAAAAGGAAAAAAACTTAATTTAGTGGACGATTCCCAACTGGGTTTCTGCAAAAAGTGTCAAAAACTAATCCAAAGCACCAAAATGCGGCAATCCTGCTATGAAAAGAGCGTCCTCCCCTTACACGGAGAGGACATTCTTAGTTGGCAGTCAATTTGGCACAAAGTGGCCCCAAATTCGTGACTAACAAATGCCACACAATTTCCTCCCAAATTTGCTCTGGCCAACCACCAACAAATACCAAAGAAACTCAAAAAGAACGTCCCATCCCCCTAAAAGCGGCTCAGCGCTCCATAAATCCTTCCTAGTTTCTAACAACGCAATAAAGGTGCATCATAAGGTTTCAAATCATAAAGTATGCATAAACTATATTTTCAATGTTCTTTACGAAGGTTTAAGGAGACATGGACATAACGGCACACACAATTTTTACTACTTGGCACCATTTACACACACAACATGCTTATATAACCAGTCGAGGACAACGAAAAATATACAAAATGCAGTGGACAACTGTGAATTTAACCTTCACAGCTATTTTACAATTGCATATTGAACACTATTACTTAGCATATATGCAAAATGAATCTCACAAAATATACAAAATATGTTGTGCCGCCCATTTACAAAAATTTGTCCTCTTTTGACATGCAAGCAAGTGACAGCAAGAGCGTACAAAGTGGAAAGGTAAGCTTGATCATGCTTTAACCAAAGTTATGTAAGTAAATGTGTTAAAAAAAATTAAGTGTTCGATCATGTTTTAACCAAAGTTATGTAAGTAAATGTGTTCCAAAAAATAAAAAGCAAGTAAATGTTCTTTAAAAAAAAAAATTGACAAAGTTTCCCTTGTGAAGTAGACTTAACCAACCTGTTATGAAGGCCATGCATCGTATTTAACAAAATCAACATCCTATTAACCATCAGTCACGTACCCAACACACCTATATGAGCCTAATAAACACAAGAGCCGCGTGATATAGCCAATATATCTATTCAACTATTACACTGGGGAGAAGATGCGGTGGCGGTGAAGAGGGTCGGACGGAGAATTTGGGCAAAAATGGAGGGCTGGTCACTTTTGGGGGTAATGGGACGTTCTTTTTGTGTTTCTTGGTGTTTCTTGGTGGTGGGTCAGAAGTAATTTTGGGGGAAAATTGCGTTGCATTTGTTAGTCAAGGAGTTGGGGCCATTTTGTGGCAAATTGGCTGCCAACTAAGAACATCCTCTCCGTGTAAGGGAAGACGTTCTTTTCATAGCAGGATTGCCAAAATGCCAGCCACCTTAGTTGTATGAGTAATGAGAAATATCTATCACGAATTCAGAGATATATGGAGAAATGCCCCTTCAAAAATTTCAAAATTTTGACGTAATTAGTTAAGTTGAAGCTACATATTACAAAGATTAAGAAGAATGAAAAGTATAAACAATAAATTAATGAACAAAAATGCAGTAAAATTGTAATAAAAATATGAAACTTAAAAAAAAGGACCATTTCAACTGCCATTCTGGCCAATTTTTTTATATTAAAAAAAAAAAAAAGAAAAGAAAAAGAAAACACACCACTCCTTGTTCTGATAACATATATTCATGAAAGCTGAACCGCTTCTTCCAACATAATCCAGTCAAGGTCCTGAACTTCGCCTGCCAGACCAACATTGTTTCTATCATCGCCACCACCTTTCTTGTTTAGCCTTTTGAAGAAGAACAAAACATTTGATGGCTTTTTTAGGATCTTCACCATGCCTCACTCAGTTGGATGGACCGTTAAAGTACTTGACTGAGCTCCTCGCCACCTTCAATCTCTGCCATTAATCGATGGTTATGGCTAAAATTGTTAATGCTATTTATAGACATGGTTAATGATGATACATTCTAATGACATTCCATTGATAACAAATGACATCAATTTAGTATTTACATCGACGAATGATCACTGCCCATGCATGACCAAGAATAACATTACTCCTAGAGATGAAATCCAATGAACTTAATAACACGGCTTTAGGGGGCAATATTTGTTTTCCCATGTTCGTGCATCCGGTTAAAAATTTGCAACATCACCACATCCCGGATCAGAAACAAATATGATAATAGCAGTCACTTGAATCAATAGAATAGTTATGATTCACGCAATCCATTTCAAAATTATAAAGACGAAATCATCTAAGGGGATACAAGTGGCAACTATTCTAAGAATTCTGGTCTAAAACATTTTTGCTAAAGGAATAAGTCAAGCATCTAGAGTTCCTATGAATCTCAACCATTCTGTTTAAAAGAAAATTCCTAATACCGTAAGGCTTCATTTTGAGTAATATTGAAATGTCTCCAATTTTCAGGAACATTCAATTAAATCGAGAAAATATGATATGAGCCAATCCAAACTTTCCTATACAGACTACACTCCATGTTCTTTGTCCTCCCTTCCATCAGAATTCACAATCAGAAAAAGAACCTTTGAGAAGACTTTATCCATAGCGAAAATTAATGATAATATAATCAAAGTCTAGGGGAGACAATGCATCATGCTTTACTGAAATTTTAACATGTTCCTTATCATATCAAGTCAAAATGTTCCAAAAACATTATTCAGTAAATATAAAGGAGAAACCAATGTAGGTCCCTCAAACATAAATGTAAATATTTTGAAATCGATCATGTAACTCAAGTTTAGTTCATAACCCATAAGTCATTTGAGCATTTAAAAGAGTATCAAGAGAAAAACCTATGAAACACTCAAACTAAAATCTTTTGGAAGTTGTCTGGCCATAGAGAAACCTTATGTTATACAACACAAAAAGGGGCCATGAGTGGCTACTTCTCCCCTTTCCCACATCAAGTTCATACAATGACTCTTTTTCCACAATAATAATAGTCAAAGAAATACGGAACAATAGAACAACAGATTGAATCAAGACAGTGTATGGCATGTCAATTGTAATGAAGACACTAAAGTTACAGAACAAATTGAATCCAAATTGAATCAGCAGCATATTAAACAAAGGCAACCAGTAAGTCCAATTGTTATTTGAACTTTGAGGTTGGGGATTTCTTCATTTGAAGTTCTAAAATAATTATCTTGCTCCAAATGCAATCACTTGATTGAGATGTGAGAGAAACTAACACACAATAATTCTCATCATCAACGTCAATACTGTAGAAACTATCAAAATCAATATATACATACATGCTTGCTCATAAAAAATAAACGAACCTAAAATCGATCTTATTGATGGATTCCTTGAAGTCAAAAACAAAAAGTTCCAATATGATTCGACAGAAGAGGGAAAAAAATCAACCGTAAAATTCAATTGCATAAAACTTACCATTTTGTTGATCCCTTCCCTGGATTGTCCTTTCTTCTTCAAAAGCCAGGACGTCAAAAGTAGTGCCTAGTGGGTTAGAACTTCGATCTGAAAAAGCTTCTTGTTTGGAAATTGTGGATGGAGATGTCGCTTGAATGGAAGAAACAAATTATTGCGTAATTCTGGCTACATAGAAGGATGGCAACGCCTCTAAAAAGAGAAAAAAGCCGTATATGCAAAAGAGAAAATTGGTTAATGCAACAATAATGCTACTCTTCCTCCGTATTAAGTTAATTATTTGGTGACTTAGTGGAGTGTATGTCTCTTTTTATCTATGTATTTCAATTAAATATAAGAATGTTTTTAACAATGTATTAAATAGTTATTTAATAGCAATTAATCGAACAAGCGATTCGATAAGAAAATGTGGCATAACCCTTAATGCAAAGCCCATATATGTAAATCGGAGGATTTTATTATATATACCCGGCTTATGTAAAATGATTACCTTCAAATCGAATAGGATAAATGGATCGATTGAAGCATAATCAGAGCCGATTTGGTTGAGATGTCAAATTACTAATTTGGATGAGGATATATAAGGAAGTAGATTGAGATCAATTAGGTAAAGAAATCTGTTGGCGTTATTAACTGCAGTAGAGCGGTGTCTAGTAAAAAGGGCGGGAAAAATGCGGAGCAATTCTTAATTTAGATATTAATAAATAGATTTTCCACTAATCCATCTTGCTATTACTATAATTTTCCACTAATCCACCTAAAGGAGATGATCAATCAGTGGGGTCCTGATCCCCTAAATTATAGTGTGTACATCCGTGTACATATATATATATATATATATATTTTTTTTTTTCAAATTTTATTTACTAATTTTTTAAATGGAAAATTTTATTTTTCATATAAAACAACCAATAATATTCTAAAATATTTATAAAAATAATAAAATCAAAAAATACTCAAAATAATAACCTTAATCACATAAAAAGAGGTATTTAGGAAAACAATTCTTAATTTGTTACTAATATTAATAATTTTTTACTCACAAAAACATGGATATATGCTGCAAGTTGAAACAAAAAGAAATCTTAACGTTTCAAGATATATGGCGCGAGTTGAAACAGAAAATTAATGTAAACTTCAAATTCATTTGATTGAGAAAGACAAACACAAATAAATTAATGTCATAGCCTAAAAGTAATTTTTAATGAAAAAACGATTTTGAATAAAAATGTCATCTTTTATAACAGATGTCCTGGCTTCTAGTTCAACTTGATTTGACTACCTCAAACTGAGGCCTAAACATGGAGGACATGCCGGAGAAAATTCATGAATAACGTGCTTACATGTCCCCAAACATGCTTAGAAGTCACGATCTTACGCTTAAGGAAACACGACTATTTGTCTATAAATATTCTAGAATTTCTAAAATATTTCAATATCTAATTCCATCATTTTCACGGGCTAAGCGGTTCACCTGTGACATTATTTCTCATTCACCCAAAATTAGTTTTGAAAAATTAATTAAAACACGATTATCTACTGACGAAGTAAAATAAAATACCCACAATTGGAATCTAAAATTCAATAATCAATTATTAATTTCCGCTTATACAATTATTAGAATGATCAACACCGACTTTGTTAACCAATTTCCAACAGGACAAGCCACCAGTAAGACTTCCCATGATGGAAGCTCTAACCATGGCTAGGGGAGGTGCTTTTGGTGGTGACGAAGGCAGCCTGCGCCAGTAAAGGTGTATCATCCCACAAAAATTTAACCCTCAAGCTACATAGTTGTCATTTTGACGACAATGGAATAATTGCTTGAATTGTATTAGGAGACTTGAAAGGATTGTTACTCAAATTGAACTCAAGAAAGATTATAGTTCTTGATCAACATAAATTGAAATTCGGTGACTAAATTACAAAGCAACACAAAGTATAAGGACTTCTCGAGTAATTTATCGCCAAATGTACGTTGCCACGTTGTGCCACTTGTCGCAACGTAATTGACGGAATTCAAAACCTTTATTAAAAACAATTAAATTTGGCAACTATAATTAGGAGGTGGAGGTTGGGGAATTTCACAAGACTTCCTCAAGCTACCTTCCTCCTTTATCAACTATACCCTTCTTCTATCTCTCTTCCTCCCTTATAACCCTATACAAAGCAAATAATATCTTCAAGACTATTCCTCTAATATATAAGTTGCTTTCTTTGGAAAGTATTTAGAAGCTTTGTTCAATGAATAAAGATGTGAGTAATACGTGTATTGGTTCTATCTCTTCTATTATTTGGCTCTCTTCTTCTCTTTGTGTCTTAGATCTCTCTCTTTTGAAACTTGTGTCTTCCTTTAATTGTATTTGGCCTTTGATGATTGACGGTGCACCATTGCTTTGAATAAATAATTGTTCCTTGCTCTCGGGCATCGCTAGTAGCGCTATCTACCCGTTTTGAATTGTATTTGTATTACTTTGTGGTACGATGACCTTGCTGTGTGGTCTTAGTCATTTGTACTACTTGTATCGTATGGCTTACAGATGTGATGTGCAGGAACTTTGTGCCTCTGTACCTTTGTCATTTGACGATCTTTCTTGCATTGTTTTGCGTGGGCCAATGGACATTATTCACTGGGTACTTTGTACTCACCCCTATCTTCTAGGTATTGAATAACTAACTTTGTGGCCGGATCGTCCCAAAGGTAGAGAAGATACATGTATGTCATCGAGGCTTCGGTGTGTGCGGTCGAGGTTTCATTGTGAGTAGCCCACAATATATTTAATTATCAGAGTGCTCAATTGTAAAGTATTGCCCTCAATTTTGAATAGAGATACATATATAAATGCTTCCGCTATTATTAAAATTGGGAGGTGACAAAAGGTAGCTATGACAACCAAACATGGGAACCCATTCTCCAGTTCCTTGAACTTTTGTACCATGACAAATGATTTTTGGGGTTAAATTTTACAAAGGGTCTCCACCAACCTTTACAATTTAAATAGTTTGGATTCCCAACTTTTTTTCAACACGTTGGATCTCAACATTTCATAAATATGCACATAAGATCCCTGATAAGAGAATTTGTCAATAATTCTGTTAAATCATTGACCAAATTACTTTTATATTCTTCTTCTTTAAATGAAAAAAAATGAACTTTAAAAACCAAGAAAACAATATAAATATGTCCCATGAACATTGATGACGTGGGAGAGAGGGAGGGAGAAGTTGAAGTTGACAACCAGACATGGGAACTCATTCTCCAGTTCCTTGAACTTTTGTACCATGACAAATGGTTTTTGGGGTTAAATTTCACAAAAGGTCTCCACCAACCTTTACACTTTGAATCGTTTGGATTCCCAATTTTTTTTCAACATGTTGAGTCCCAACATTTCATAAATATGCACATAAGATCCCTGATAAGAGAATTTGTCAATAATTCTGTTAAATCATTGACCAAATTACTTTTATATTCTTCTTCTTTAAATGAAAAAAAATGAACTTTAAAAACCAAGAAAACAATATAAATATGTCCCATGAACATTGATGACGTGGGAGAGAGGGAGGGAGAAGTTGAAGTTGACAACCAGACATGGGAACTCATTCTCCAGTTCCTTGAACTTTTGTACCATGACAAATGGTTTTTGGGGTTAAATTTCACAAAAGGTCTCCACCAACCTTTACACTTTGAATCGTTTGGATTCCCAATTTTTTTTCAACATGTTGAGTCCCAACATTTCATAAATATGCACATAAGATCCCTGATAAGAGAATTTGTCAATAATTCTACTAAATCATTGACTAAATTACTTTTATATTCTTGTTCTTTAAATGAAAAAAATGGACTTTAAAAACCAAGAAAACAAAATAAATATGTCCCATGAATATTGATGATGTGGGAGAGAGGGAGGGAGAAGTTGACGTTGATTATTTTAATTGAAGAGAAATGAAAAGGTGTATGTAAGAAAAAAAAGAGTGGGAAAAACGAAACAAATAAGAGAGAGAGAGAGAGAGAGAGGGAGAGAGAGAGAGAGAAGGGGGGAGGGGGATAAATTAAAAAATAATGATGAAGAGTGACTTGGGACAGTTCGGCTAACTTGGAGCTCGATCTCTAATATCAGGCCGCCACCTCCCCTGACACAGGCGAGGTGGCGGAGTGAGATTGGAGATCGGGCTCCGAACTCAGAGCCGATTTGTTTTCTTAAAAAATCATTTAATCGAGAATGTAGAAGGATTTTTGAAAATGACAATGAAAAAGTGATATAAAAAAAGTGTGATTAAAACATGACAACTAGAAGAAAATATATGGAAAATGGTACAAAAGAAATTGGCACAAATAGTTGTTCAGCTTCTATACCATGAATATGATGAAAATGTTCAAAGACCAAATGCTTAGTACCATTACGACACTAAACGGATAATGTTACATAATGCTAACCGCTAATGCAATTTGAAAGGGGTGTGAAAATATGTTAATATTATACCACATCGATGCGAGAAGTCTGGTTCTTTAACATTCATACTGAATCTGATGGTCCCCCAATCTATGTTGTGTTTCCCTGGACAAAAACTTCATGCCTTGTCAAATTCAGTGGTGTGAACATATATAGTTGCAGAAGGAAAAAATAGCGATGTGTCAAATTTGCCTTTGAAATAAAATTGAGATAAGTATACGAAAATGGTTGCTAACGGCTTACTTGACTATGGAGAAGCCGATTTTTGCTGTTTAGAAACACATCATACACATTTGCAAGGTAGTTAAGAGACAAACTTTCAAGCTTAAAAAGATTTCATTGATTAACTCTGTGAATAAATCTACAAAGCTAGTGTCACTTATGTACAAAGATCACGGATACTATTACTTCTTATCTCTATAACCGGAAAGGGGGTTGTAAATATTAGAACCAAGGGTGCCAAGTTGGATCCATCATGCACAAGTTTCTGGGAGTGAGAGCAGCATCAACCAACTCAGTAACACCCCTCTGCACCGATTGCGGTAGATCCATGCCGTTTTCCTCCTGTAGCAAAATTTATCCAATCAAACATCAAAAGATTATCGACTTGGGAGTCGTCAGTAACGCGTATCGGACAGACAATTCTGTGTTGTCTACCAAATATGCATTTAAAAGAATGAACGTAAAATGATAGGTAAGTGTACCTCCTCAGCAATGACGTATTGAGGTGCTATTCCATTGATCCTTCCTATTACCTGCTCCACATTTGTAATGATCTTCTGCTTGAGATCAACGATCTACTCAGACCGCTGCTTCCAACAACAGGAGCAAGAGGCATACCAAGTGGCCTTCTCCAAGACCAAGATATCAGCTCGTCGCGGAAAAACATTGCCAGATGATGCCACAAATGCTCATTTTGCTGCAAAAAAAAAGAATAAAAAAGTAACATTTACGAGATCGCATAAAGCGGAAATTAGTTTCAAGCTGGAGCAAGATCGTATTATGCTTACTTTGGGTGAAACCACAGCTTGTGCAGCTGCAGACATGGCTGATACAATAAGGCCATCCACTCCAAAATGAGAAAAAAATGCCTGCAGATTTCTTGTCAAACGGAAAGGCACTGGTTCAGTAAACTCAATCATACCATTTGAATCATATGCTGGATGAAAATCTGTCTGGAATATTTTCCCTGTGTTCTTAGCAAATAGAATCTTATTTGGAGACCTTCCTCCAATTTGCAGCATGAAAGACACAAAGCTTGAAAGAGCCAGCTGATTTGCAAATTGCTTTTTAAATACCCACAAGTGATTTCCACTAAACAGAGTTTTGTACATGTACTGTGCGAATATGTTGTCTGTCACAATACTCTTAGTTATGTCGTTGTATGCTTGAAGGCGAATATCTACCACAGCTTCTGGCAATATTGGACCACATATAGCTTGGTTCAGTTTCTCTTTGAAATAGCTAATGGGTAAGTCTGCCTCTCGGTCATTTCTAGCACAATGGTTTTCATATACCTCAAGGAAGGTACTGTACATCAGATCATCTTCGACCATACGGACCTGCGTACAACTATAGGAATTAGAAAAGACAATTCCAACTTGCTTGCATATTGGAGGTGGATGTACAAGGGCCAAGGCTTTTGTTTGGGAGCTTCGACGATTTAATAGGCAATGCGTACCAAAGCTCAAGTTAATCCATCATAATCTCAAATCGAAAAGATATTTATCACTTCCGTTTCGGCAAAAATTTGTTGGGAAGAAAAATCATCTTTTGGGGAGCCAAATTACAACTTTATCACTTCATCCTATTGAATTAAGCAGTCATGCACTCCTAAGCACAAGGGAATAAATGGTAATTTAACAAAATGAATATGACCACTCTTGTTTTATTCATTTGACATGGGTCCCACCATCTTGTACAACTTTCACCTTAAAAAAATGATTTTCTTGGCTCAAAATCTTATAACCAAGAAGGGCTTACTGAAAGGGATCGTTTAACCATCAGAATTGCAATATTCTAATTCAGATGGCAAAAATAGTAACAGAACAAATCGTTTAACCATCAGAATTGCAATATTCTAATTCAGATGGCAAAAATAGTAACAGAACAGGTATATTTACACAGAAAGCTTCTATAAGCATCTTTCAGGTTGCAAATAAACCAAGCATGTTATAGATCTTGCATTGTATTGAACAAGATAGTAATAGAGAACTTAATTTCGCTACCTACCTGAGACCAAACTGGTATTATAATTGGTGTATGAATGTAGATGTGGCGACGCCTTGATTCATTATGCTTATCAAACATTCTGTTCATCATACGAAAGAGTTGCAAGATTCTTTCATCACTTCTAGCATTGGGTGTCAAAGATGTCTGTACTATAAAATGGCGCTGAGATCCATCAGAGCCAATCAGTGTCAGACGCCGGAAACTGCTTCCATGCCTTCTCACAATTGGAACATCAGCCCCAACCCTGTCTAACTTCACCGTATGATCAGGTGCTACTTCCTGAGTCAAACAAAAAAGCAATTTAACCAAGGCTTGTAAGTTAGAAAAGAAACAACAGAGAGTTGCCAGCATCTTCATTAGCATGAAACTGGCGTAATTAAATAATAACCAAATATAGCTGTACTAATATTGTTTTCAAAGTCACATTTGCTTTATAGTTTGAAATAATACATGATGTGATAATTGCAATAATGAAATATTATGTCCACATTTTTACTACTTTGACAAGGAATTGTGAAGTAAAAGATTCAAATAACCTGATCAACGAAATACTGTCCAGGAAGTTCCACATCAACAACATGAAAGTCTCTTAACACCCTGCTTTCCTCCTCTAATTTTAAAACAGCAGGAAATCGATCTTCAACATTGCTCTGGAGAATATTTTTCCAGTGCTTCAACCGTTCGGTTAGTTCCGCAAGTGTAGCTGGAAATGTGGCAGCACTTTCTGGATCAAGATCACGTTCAAAATCCTGCTTGTACTCTCTCACAAATTCAACATGCTTATTTACAGCATCTGCTGAAAAACAAGCCCTGCAAACCCCAGAAAGCTCCTTTTTGAGAGATTGTGGAACTTCTCCTGTAGTTGCAGCTGGATACTTGTAACACCGGTGCAGAAGGGCATTAACTACGGCCAGCAGCCTCTCCCTCTGGCAACGTAACAAACCTAGACCCAATCTCCGTGAGCAAAATCTGCATGGTAAAATATCTCATGAGAATGCCAATTAGGGTATATTTGTGTGGTCTTCATTTGGTAAAATCTGATTTTTTGGACTGCAAAGGCCGTGAGCCATGGACCCCATATATGACTTTGCACATGTCATCTCTCCCTGTTATTTGTTTATCTACCCTGTAATACCGTTCTCAACTTTGACGAAGCCATAAAAGACTGGTAATCCAATAAAAGGGTCCGGGTATTCTAGTAAAATAAAAAGGGATAAGGCTCAATTCCTAGGGGTAGTGGGACCACGTGTCCTCTAAATCTACTTGTTAAAAAAATATATATATATATATATATATTCAGGCTTTAAGCTCCCCAGAAGCCCTCTTAATTTAATCTCAAAAGAGATCTGGGATTTATCAGGATCACCGAAAACTATATCATTTAGAGTAATAACAAAGAGTACAAGACACAGCAAAAGAAATTTTACTTCCGCCATTAAAATGGTACTCAATAAGTAGCATGTTACAATAGCAAATATTTTTACTTGCTAAGAAAAGTTAATGATTAGCAAGACATAAACAGCATAAAGATTTACTTGGCTTAAATTAGTAAGATTATTATAATGAAAATTACCTCTAGTTCACTAGCCAGATTGGTGTGCTTGCTTCTAAGAGTCTCCATTACGTCTTTTGCAGCATCAAAAGCACTGGCAGCAGAGGCAGCCAATCCCAGAGCACTGTTACGCCTCAAGGCATTCTGGCTGCCATCGTTGTTAGTTGAGCTCTGGGGTAACGATTGGTCGTTGACAGAAGGTGCGCTGCTTTCAGCAGTAGCTGATCTCTCAGACTCTTGTACCTGAGAGCTACTGCCATCATGAGGTCCTAGAACTCCAGCAGAGTGAGTATCTGAATGCAGCTGATTATCAGAGTTTAATGAAGCCCCACCAGGGCCAGCCGCTCTTGCACTTCCATTGGGCAAGCTAACCAAACCAGAAGCACCAGTACCTGATACATTTTGCTGCATTCGTTGCTGAGCCATTACCATTCTACCATATTCAGATTTATTTGCCACATCACGGCGCTCAAGCAGATATGTGCGGAGCCAGTAATACAATGCCTACAATTTGGAAGGAACAGAAGCATTACAATGCGAAAATAAATGCTGAACCCCCGTTTCCACAAGCAATATAACTACCTGAGGATATACAGTAGCAACTTTTAGCAGAACAAGTTTGCAATGCGGAGCTTCAGTCCTTTGCAAGGATAACAATAGCTGGGGAATCCAAGAAAGCCAAACCCAGTGAGGTATCTGGTCCAAATATTTATCGAATGACCTTCCCACAGGTTCCCCTGGGGTGTCAAAGGTAAGCAGATACAGAACACGAGCTAGGTGGCTTCTGGAATTTGGAATCCCAAATTTAATGCCCTGGAGAAAGCAGCTTACAGCATATTCTAACCATAAATCTTCATGGTTTTCTCTGTAAGCCTGAAAGAAAAGGTAAATAGGCATTGTCATCACTAGATAAAATGAAATAAAATAATAACCAAATATGAAAAATGCATACCATATCACAATAATTTCCCCAACTGATCCATCCTTTAGGCAAGTTCTTGAAGAGACTTATGGCAGTTGAATATGCAAGATTTGCACCTTCAGAGTCACCAAGCTTTAACTGGAAATCACCCTTGAGTCTAAAAATCTCTGCTTTGTGCTTAACAGGAAAATATTCCAGGTTAGTACTATTAATCAAATTAAGACCACTGATTAGCTCTCCTTTCATTTCCAAGTATGCCTTTGCTTGTTCTCTTATTTTAACGAAAGCTTCCTGCAAAACAATAATGATATTAAAAAAATTGTCAAATAGTTCTGGTCTTTTAAGCCTTAACACACAAGGCATCTCCCTCCTCACTCTCCCCTACCCCCCTTGCTGGGAAGTAGATGTTAGAGTAGAATCGAATGCTGGAGGTTGAAATAAATTATAAAGGCATATACACATCACCTGAACTTCCATCGTTGAGTGGCCATACATTTTGTCTAGTATAGACACACAAACATCATACAACCCATGCTTACGTGCAATGTGAGCAAGCTTATTGACATTCCATGCCTTGTCACGGAAACCAAGATGATGCAATTGTGAATTCGTATTACCGAAATCCTTGAATGCATCTATAACTACATTATAGATCTCATTCCTCCATTGAAGTAAATCATACCAAACAGACATATTGTCCCATTCATTTGGTGTCCTCAATCTCCATGTTTCAAGAATATCTTTGAGATCTGCATACAAGCCACCATGAACACCAACAACAGAATTTGCAGAAAGTTTGTTCCCATTTGCAATATCCATAATAATCCGAGCTGACTCTTGAACTTCCACTAGTTGCTGAAACTGCTGTAAAAGAGGAATTCTAGCATGAACGGACATCTCGGGCAATTGCCACCACTGCTCCAAAGCTAGATCAACACCTTTTCCCACTATGTTTTCAGCTTCTGGCACTCCATTTGTACCTTTCTCATGAAGGGAAAAATATGCTTGGATTATACGAAGTTTTGCAGTTTCTTCTACTTGAGCCTTTGGAATAACATTATCTTTCAGATATGCCCAATCAGGCTGTTTCCAAAGAGTATCGAGTAGTATCTCATAATTCTCTATCTGTTTGCCAAAGTCTGCCAATGCATCCCATTGACTCAGTTGAGTAGCACAACGGAGCCACTGTTCTTCCCAAAGACACATCTCAGCTTTTGGTACAGTATTGTTGTAAGTACCTTGAGTTGCTTTCACCATGCCCTGGTAGAAGAGGCCCTGTGCCTGTTGCCAATAACCATGCTGAATTAGTGACAACCCAGACCTAGTTTCTGCAGTAATTGATCTCTTTTTCCATAAACCACATCTCATGTCTTCTTCGTTGAGCAATCGATAAAGTTCTGCCAGAGACTCAGAACACTTTGTATCATTCACGGACAACATTACACGACTTTCCAGCAGCGTCAATGCAATGTTCCATGCATTATAAGTCTTTCCAATGTATTTGATTAGTTCACTAGGCATCCGTGGCTGAGGATGACATAATTGAAGTCCTTCTGAAAGAGCTTGCACAACATTTGGCCTCTGTGCCTGTTGCTTCTTATGATAGTCCTTAGACAGGAGGGCTATCATGGGCTTGGCTAGTGCTATCTGTTCATCCTTGTGCAATGTCACCCAAACAATAGGAAACACCAAGACCCATAAATGATAAGCAACATTTGAATCAGTATGGGCCAGCTCTCTAAGTGGGATGATAAGGTCCGATACCTGCAGTGACACCAGATATTAAGAGTAATTAATGATATTGAAACAAGCAGCACGCAAGAAAATCAGGACCCGAGGTTTCCATAATTCTAAAGCAACTTCTAGATGGTTTGCTAATATCCAGTATATTCCGGTTATAACGCACTTCAACAACAAATTCTAAAGCATAAACCAATCCAACTCAGACAAGAATATTAAGGTGACATTTGTCACAGAAACATCAGAGGGCTCGGGTATAATGGCACATGAACAATGACAATGCAGCTCTCCCTTTAAATAAAAATATCCCACATAATTAGTAATAAATAAATTACCCCAGACCTAGAAAACAGATTTATTCATTGCCAAGAATGAAGATCAGCACATATTAACTTTCTGGCAAAATGGACAATAAGATTAATCATACCTTGAGTTTGCTCATGTCACTAAGAAAATGTGCATGCTTCACAATGAGGCTTTCAAATGTAAGATGAGACTCATTTGAGCCTTCAGGAGTGTCCATAACCATAGGCTGCACACCGGAGCAATCAGGAAGTGAACCTAACGCAAGAAGAGGTGAAACTTTGGCAGAGTTTGGAGCAAGTGTAATCGGTTTATCTTCAACCAGTATGGCCAAAAGAAAATCAAGGCCTTGCTTGAGCCAGAATACATCACTTAAAGCCTCCCAGTCCTGTAATTCAAAAATGTACTGCAGTCTTGTGAACAAAGTTTTCCCGAGCGAATCATGGTAAAGCAAGAAGAATTTCATCCGAATTTCAGGATCCTTTGCCCGTAAACCCAGCAAAAACTTCCTCTCTACATTCTGAAACACTTCTTTACGTAGGGAAAGAGGATACCTGGAAGTCAATTCATCAGCTAGAGAAATAAGGATCAAGATGGAGCTAGATAAATAGATATAAGTATTTAACTTACTTATTTCCATCAGCACAAAGTCCATAAAGAAGCTCAAGATATTTCCTGTCCCACTCTTCTACCGTGCATGGGGAAAAGTTATGTTTGTCAACTTGTGATAGCTTTTGGAGTAAAGAGACAATTTCCTTAGGAGTAAGAAAACTATTAAATGTAGCGGGCATTCCTGGTTTATTAACTTCATCGCTAACCCAACCCTTTATCACATCTAGTATGCTGAGAAGCAAAGACGGATCAGTGCCCATTTCAGAAAGCAAGGAAGTTAGAATTTGGATAACTGATCTTTTGCATTCTGGTACAATCATGACCCTTTCACCAATAAGTTTCAAGACAGATTTTAAATTAGCAATGACGACTCCAACATCAGCACCTTGACGAGATGAAGTTACAGCAGAATCTGGATCTGATCTCTGACCCCAAATGAAGAATAAACATAGAAATTTTGGTCAAAATTAGCATGTGAAAATCAAATAAACGAATATACAGAATAAAACCTGGATGAAGAATAAACAAAGAAGTGCCATTCCAAAAAAAGCACTGAGAATAGGGTTAAAGAAATACAGAGCTTTGTAGTTTAAGAACAGCATAACTGTTAACTGACAAATTTAATAGCCTGCATTTATCCTCGGCATAAGAAACATAAGTTCTTTCTTGACCATTTAGCAAGAACGTCAATTGTCAAATATCAACTTGATCGCATCAATTTAAACACTGAAAATTTAGTGCACTGAGGGACAGAAGATAAGATAGGTTATACGTACGAGTACCATTTGACTACTAGAAAACAATTACCAAACAATGCCATAAACACTTCATGTTATAGATGGAAGGGTAAACATAGGATTAAGTAAAGCTTCATTTTTTTTATAGCTATTTCAGTATTATATACTGCTACACCACAACACTTAAAGAAAAAGAGGGAGGAGGAGGAGGAGGACAGGCAGAAGCAAAAAGAGAAGCAGATTTTTTTCACCTAGAACTAGAATCCTGATTGCTAATTATAATTAAGAAGTCTCTCAACAAGATAAAAGAGTCAATTCTTCCTTCCGTGAAATTGGGCAAATAAAAAATTGGGCAAATAAAAAATTGGACCACTGTATAATTTTAGTGGCATGCTAATAATCATATATTTAGATTTTAGAGAAGGTAAGAATAAAACACATTTTTCCATAAAAATGGACAGGCAAACAGCTTTTTCATTGTAATTAATGCGTGCATAAATTATTTGAGAATGGACAGGCGTACTTGTCTCGCAATAACTCCACTTGACGACCCAAGATCTCGGGCAAGGCGCTGAAGGGCATTGACTAGATTAACAGGATCAATCAAGTTTCCCTGTACGTCTACTAAACTTGTAACTACGTGAAGCACAAAGCTAATCATGCTAGCAGAATTATCTTCACTTGATGTCTGAGGAGCTACAACAGCAGAAATGTGCTTCTGGACAAGCTCCTCAACTTTTTGGTACAGCATCTTTACTTCTTGCGGCGTGCCAACTGCTTCTGAAGGAAATGCAGCGGAAACCATTTGCAACAGTGAACACATTAAATTTCCAGCATCTAGCAGCTTGAATTTGAAACACGGTTCCAGAATCTGCAAAATGTCAATTATAGGTGAGTGTATGCATTAGCCTACTAAATATATGGCAGCCAAAATCATGATAAGTAAAGATCCGTACTTGGGAAATCTGATTAATGTTATTTCGAACAAACAAATGAGGCTGCTTCTCTAGGACCTTGTTCATAACATCTAGACCCTGTGCTAGGGCTGTGGATGGGTCCTTCGACTGAGACGATGGAGCACTGCTTAGCAGCTTTTCCAAATAACTAAATTTGACATTGGCATTAGGCCACACTTCCAATGCCTGTGATAGAAGCTCTAGAGCTTGTTGGTACATAAGACTTGCCTCTTTATCTTTGGGCTCTATCACTAGGGCGACCTGAATGCAGAAAAACAGTGAAAAAATATGAGTACATAGACGTATCAACCAATCATAAAAAGTCTTCTTATAAGTAGAGTTATTAAACATGTAGGTGTTAACCTTCAGATCTTTTTACATTTTCTTGAAATAAGAGAGTGAATGAGTGCAGTTGAATGGTGGAGTTTGTATGGTACATGTGGATCCCATGAGATGTGATTTGTTTGACCAAATCCAAATTAGAAACAGAATGAGAATTTATGAGAAGGCTAACAGGGCTTTGACTCCCTTTGTTCTTTGACGCTTTTACCATAAGTCTATAACAAATCTGATATAGAAAAATAAGAACAGAAGAAATTTCCTCTGGTTTTCTCATTTGCAGCTTTAGATTTTTTATTGCCTCAGCAAAGGGAAAATAGTGGGTACGGCAGAAGATGATTAAGCCTCAGTGGTCCGTAAGCTAGCTCTATCAAGGTTGGCACTAGATGACAATGATAAAATATGTACGTAGAAGTAACAACTCCGGACATGTCGCAATCCTTAATGGACAAGAATCACGCTTCTTTTGCAGCAAAGTTCAACTGCATTAGTTCATTATCCCATACAAATGTCTAAACTACTGACAAGGTAACAATTTTTACAAATGAAGAACAAGAAGAAGAGCGTGGATCTGATTACATTTGCCTGTATTTTGTATTTTTGAGCTCCAAGGCCTAAATACGAGATGGCATCCCATACTCACAAGGGTAAAATGCACGATGTATTTAACAATGAAAGATTCAAAAGATTCCACCATTACTTACACAAACAAAGAGAGAGAGAGACACACATACAATGTGGAAACTGGAGCTAATAAAGTGAAATGGGCAGAAATTATGCTGTGATAATTTGTAAAAGTCTGGCCCGAATTTTGGAGTCTATTATCAGATAGTAGTTAAATCAATTTGTATTTAAAATCATACGATTCCAGAGAGAAAACCATACCCTTATGAGAAAATTGATTATCATCTCTTCCATAGCAGCATTAGGCTTGAATTCTTCATCAGGTTGCCCAGCAGATCCAGGGGTTCCGATGTTAGGAATTGAAGCGGCACCACCTGGAGACATTACACAAATGGACTGCAGACCAGGTTCAACCTTTATTTGCTTACTTGAATCTTCAGACAACATAGATCCATCAAGAGAAGGCCGAGGATCCACTCCAGCAGAGGCATGATTCATTACCTCGGTATTATGGCTCATGCCCTCATTGTTAGGCCCTCTCTTCAAGTCACTTTGCCTTTGTTTTTCCCAATTGACAACTAACCCAGCAAGTTCAATAGCAAGACGCCTATTTTCCGCTGATGTATTATACGGTAACCCAAGGCGGCTAAGAGAATTCACCATCTGAGGGACAAATTGTGCTCGACAGCTGTAGAAAAGATCTGAGTGGCGGACAATGAGCTGGAATATGTGGATAAGATTAGGAACTGAATGACCTTCCTCGACCAGAATTTTCTTTGTGTAACGTATCCATATTGGCATACGGGAATCACCAAGAGGCAACCTTCGTGGAAGTGCCGGCATCAGTATATCAAGTGCTTGTCTGACCAACATTTTATTCTCTGGCTGGCAAGTCCTCAAAAGAGCGACAAAAACCTATAATTTCACGCCGTTGTTAAATGAGATGTGATTGATTTTAGGAAACAACAAAAAAGTGCATAAAAATTAATGATACTAGATGCATTTCTTGACCAGTCAACCAGATTGTCAACATAAGGGAGGAAAGAAGCATCCATAATAGTGGGAGGAGTGCTTGTATTGGGTGGGTGGGGGTGGGAGAACAAATGGATTATACCGCATTCAAACTTCAGTCAGAAACTATTGGTGATTCAATCATTTTGTGCAGCGAGGACTTTCATACCACCACAGTTAATAGCACAAGTTGTTTGAGCCGTCGAAGAACGCAGAGTGAAAAACACAGATCATAGGCAAATGACAGGCAACAAACAAGAGAAATAAGAAAAATTATGCCCTAAAGTACATGTAACAGAAGCAAAAACTAGAATCAATAAATTAAAAAGGAACCCTCACGAAAAAAGAAGGAACCACAGCCGCCGTAATCTGAACCTCAAAGTGTACGCCAATTCAACCTTGCTGATTTTCCATAGAAAGTTTTGGATGATATTATGATCATATATTCTGCAGTTTGCCATTATTCTACTCAGTCTAGTCGTATAGAGACAAAAAAGGTGATTTGGACAAATAAAATTGGAAAAAAAAGGGGATAAATTCTTCATAATGTATTGGGTGATTTTTCATTTCTTCTTTGCGAAAAATTGAGTCTCGTCAGACACACTGATGGAAAGAAATGGATGATGGATTAGTATTCTTAGCATACTTTATCACTTCATTTCTAGTCTGATATTTTGTCTTGCACTGTAACCACTTCCAATTTATAGACAATTTCCTTTCACAGTTGTGCAATCCTTAACCTGAATGTGAAATCAGAGTGCTGATAGGATACTGATTCTATGTGCGTGTGCACGCGAGTGTGTGTGTCTTTGTATGAGAGATCAGATCTCGATGTTTAAAGATTTGGCTGATCGGAAGAACAAAAGATAGGACTTTAGTTACTTCTATAAAAACTGAAGTAAAAGAAAATATGGACTGGATGTTAGATTAAATAGATCAAATGGTTAAGTGCAAGCTTTTGAGAGCTGTCTCCAACCAATTTCTCTCTCCCTCAGAAAATTAACATTATTTATTCCCAAAGTTTCCTAATTCCACCTTCCATAGCCTGAATGTGAATTCAACAAAAGACGCAGGTAAAATAAGTCAGTCTCCAAAACCCACATTAGGCCATAAAACTTCTCGAAGTTCAACTATTACATTCATAATAAGATATGCACTGAACAGCAATTAAAAAAGCACAATACATGGTTTATTAACTATCACATTTAATATATCCCCAAAGCCCATTCAGCACAACTCCCAAAGACATCCACCTCACCAGAAAAAAAAACTTTGTGAGTTAAAGAAATTATAAGAAGCCTCATAATAGAAGTTACTTCAAATTTTTCTATATAAACACATTCACGTAATACATACAAAGATTTCTGTTGAGAAGCAATATAATAGATATAAACCACATTATAAGTTTTATCCAATATTATATTATAGGCCCATGTTAGCAACTCATTCTACATCAAAACCGAAATTGATCGAACTAATCACATCCGCATATTTCGTGGACCCTATGTACTAGACAATGACTCATTTCTATTTATTCTATTCCTATTTGAAAATCGAAATAGATTGCCGCAGATACTGCCAAAGACAATTCAGCTCAAACCTCCAAAAAAGTCCACTCCACGGGAAATAAAACTTTCTACATGTTAAAGAAATGATTGGTCATATGTTCGAATCCTATTTGGGGAGATTTGATTTATTCTGAATTAACGAATTCAGAATAAAGGGGCTCTCGTCAAGCAGCATAGTAAAGTAGAGTTACTTCAAAATTTTCCCTATACGCAAACATATAATCACATAATATGTTAAATATCAATATAGAGATTAGATAAATAGTAAGTCTGTTTTAAAAATGCAAATTAAAGCCCGGTTTAGGGAACTGTTTCTATTTTGAACAAGAAGTGAAATTAGTGGAGGAGATCTGCGTAGCACATGCCAGTTCCGTTGAATATGTTGATGTAATTTGACCAATTTGCTTTTTGAAATAGATATAGAAGGACGACAAGGGTTAAATTCAGGTACAAAGACTTTCAGAGTCTTCCAGGTAAAGAACTTGAACAATAGCAAGAAACCAAAGAAAGGAGATGGCAATGGGTTTTGACTGGCCCTGCCAAAAGTTGACATAGGACAGTTCTGGGCAGGGTAACCCAAATCAGGACAACTTGCGCCATCCCGCTAACCACGGGCAGGATTTGGGCAAGGCAGGTTAGATAGCCATCTCTAGAAAAGAACACTAATCTGTATCCTGAAAGCAGTTCAGATTAGTTAAGGAGCAATATTCTCGATCAAGATAAAGATATGAAACAGAGCATTTCCATCTTGAATTGCATGATCTGTACTGCACACATATAATAGTAATTACTATACGTCAAGAAGCAGTCTCTCCATTTGAGTCATTTTAAAGTGTTTGAAGGCGGAAGTTTTTGCCTTAGTTCACGACAAAGAGATCTTGATGGCATTAACTTTGTCTGTTTTCAGATCCTTAACAAAAACAACATGGTAATAAGTCGGCACCCATTTCTCAGCCATTTTCTGAATTTTCATCACCAATCAGCTGAATTATATTATAATTCATATTTCGAAGACAATTGTTGCACAATATCAGAACTAAAGTGTTAGGAGAGCCAATATTAAACATTAATGCTATGTTATAATGAAAAGATTCTCAAATTACCTGCAGTATAATTTTTTCTGGGGCTTGATAGGCCTCCAAAAAGTGGCAAACATTGACAAACGCCCACTGCTTACTTGCACTATCTTCACGTTTGAGATGATTCCAACCGAATTTGATGAGTTCCTTTCTGTGGAGAACAAGGTCATTCTGAAGATACTTAAGAAGCAGGGTAGCAAGCTGCAAAAGCTCAATCCTCAATGGCTCATCGTACTCAGCAGATACCTAACAAAATAAAGAATAAGGAATTCTCAGTCCGTAGAAACAGTAACAGGTAAAATTGTATGCAAAAACAAATGCTGTATATCAAACACAAGAAATCATTTACCTCTTCTGGAGCATCAAGTAGTTTGTCAACAATTGTCTTAATTGTGGCTGCGTCGACGACCTCCCAAGTTTGGCCATTTTGAAAAGCATGAGCTAGCATTGGCAGAATAAGCATTTGCATTACAATAACCATATGATCATGGCTCAATTGCTTTGACTGAAAAAGGTTGAGAAAATGTAGCAGCAAAGATTTCTTCAAGTTGGGTGGATAACCCTCAGCAACCTACATCAGAAAATGATACTCAATTAGCTCATAAGTAGGGAGGTAACTAAAAGGAAAAAGAAAGCAAAATGAAAACAGACGCAGAGAGAACTTTTTAATCATGCAAGCAATAATCCAGACCGCAATACATCTTGAACATACCTCAATAATATAGAACTCCTTTAAGAAAGTAAAATCTATGCGCGTCCGGAACAAGAAGATGGAAAGAACATCAAATAATACATTAACCTCTGACCTATCACGTCTCAAGTAATTCAGGTAACATTTCACTAGCCACTTGCTTTCTTTCACCTGCACTTATTCACGACAAGACCAAGGTAAATGAGTTAATGCAATGAACTTTTCATGGGTAAATGTTAAGTAAAGACGCACTGATTTAGACTGTAGAATAACTGAATCATAAGGAGACAGGTTAGGCTAGAGAGAAATCTTACATGATCTCATTTAATGCAGTTGTTCGCTAAAAGTTCAAGGTAAATGAGCCGATGTTACATAGGTAAATATTAAGTAAAGATGCTGTGACTTAGATAGTAGGATAATTGAATCATATGGAGAAATGCTAGGTCAAAGACATTCCTTATATGATCTGATTTAATGCAGTATGTATATCTAGAAACTGTAAAGTATGTCATGCACAACTCACAAGATAATCATTTCAACAGAGATGCAGACCAACATTCAAACACCTAGAATACTCAAAAATATCTTAACCAAATCCATGACTCAACTTGCAACGAGTTCCGTAGGTATTGAATGAGAAATCCCTGAGAATGATAAATTACCATCATCTGGTAAAAACTCAAAAGAATCACACAGAAAACCGATTGATGGTTTTTCAGCGTACATGTAAATATAATCTTTTTGCAACAAACGCTGTATTTGAGTAATTCAATTTATTAAGCCATACCACATCCAAATTTTAAGAAATAACAAACCATGACACCTAAAATTAGTACCTAACATGAACGACATTTACTGAAACAAAATGTATAATCCTTTTTCAATAATGGCACATATCTTTCCTGGAATTACATAGAGTTAAACTATGTTATATAATGTAATTCATGTTAAAATATCATATAAGCGTCAATGATAACCAGTTCAAGAAAGGTCTGGGGAAGTGATACACACAAGATGAATGGGTCGGATCCACCAGACCTTGGATAAAGGTATATAGGTCATGAATAGCAACAAAGTAACATTTAAGATAGAGATACTTTGCTAGCTGCAAATTTAACTTACTTGCATTAAGTTCAATTCCTGCTCACTTTGCAAACGAGAAATTCTAGCAGGCGACTTCCACAACAGAACCAACGTATCAAAAACAACACGATTACTATGCAACCAGCCGGGCATTAGCTTCACCAGTGTCTTTACTAGAGTAAGACCATGAAAGTAAGCATCTGATGTTGCATTAGAAGTTAAAACTGGCTGAATAGAGTTCTCGCCTTTAGGAGTAACAAGGCCTTCTTCGCTGATTGAAGATGAAGTATTGATAGATGCCTGGGCTGTTGAACCATCAGATTTTTGCAATAGCTCAGGGAAAGCGCTTTCAATTATCTTTTCCGGTGTCTTTGCCAGTTCTTCTCTCAAAGGTTGGCCAGCGTCTGACCGTATTATATACATAAACCTAGATTAAAAAATAAGCGAATAAGGAAAACTCTCAAGTAGTGATCTCACTAAGGATGAATCAAAATTATGCGTGTTCAACTTACCTCCTAAAATACTTGGGCTGAGATAATCGAGCAAGAAAATAATCGACAGCGGCCGTAGGATAACGATTAAGAAATTTAGAAAGTGGAAGGCGGTATGGACTGTTTATATCACTATAAAACTGTCCAGAAGGAAGTGTAGCTTCCAGATCAATGGTCAAAGTAACAAGCTCATCAAGAAATTTCCCTGCTGCAGAAGGAAGCAGGTGGAAGAGCTCGATGATAGCTGCAGTAGTATCAACTAGGGTCAACGAATGAATAGAAACAGGGAAGATAATTATGTAGCATATGGAAGAAGACTTTACTAGTGTGAATGTGTCACTGTTGAAAGACAGTAAAACTCACCAGCAGCTATTTTTGGTTCCTCGCCAGCTTTCCAGGACTTCTGGCTCTGAGCAAGTTTTTCAGGTTCCAACCATTTCTTAAGATGCTCAAGCAGTTTCCCACCTAAGGTGACATTGAACCAGCTCGACAAAAGTTCAAGCAAGCGAGCTAGACCTTGCAAAAGAGGCATAGTAAGATTTTTGGTGTGTGCCAAGTTAACTAATATAGGCCTCAAGCTGCTCTGCAGAAGTTCTTTTGGCATCCTTTGCTGTAGAATGACCTAAAAGATGATTAAAGAATAAGGATCATTTCAAAAGATCATGGAAATATATACTCCAGAATATTAAGGGGGAATAATCTAAACTGAGATTCATGTTTGGAGCAACCAACATCATCCATAACGTCCATCACTCAATTTCATTTGTTTCTGAAAATAGAATAGGTCGTCATCCTAGGGGTCGTAGCTTGACACTAAATATGGATAGAATTTATGTAAAACAAGCCTGCAGGGAACCATAAGATTCCATGCAAGTATGAAATAATATCATAAAAGACATTTTGACCAGGAACAGAATCTATAAAAACTTATCAACAAACACTCATAACTACACAATATAAGAGAGTGAGATCATCCAGTAGCCAAAAATGTAAATGGCTTATCTTCATGAGAAAAGTGGAAACCCCAATTTTGCATCAACGTTTAATAGAGTACTCACAAGCAGCAGAAAAGTGATACATAGGCCAAAGTCATGAAAATAAACAAAAAGAGAAACTCACGGTCCCACAGAATATGAGGATAAAAAAATGAGTAGGAGTTGAAGGATCTGTGGGTCCCACAATATATGTTTAAATTGATTCAGATTATAAATTCACAGCATTATACTGTGAAACAGACTTAACTGACCAAGATACTAAAAGTTGTGTAGGGTAGTGTGAATAAAAGATCAAGAAGAAACTTCCAATGGTCTTCGCCTTGATCTTTCTCCAAAAAATTACTCCTTGATGCTTCACTTCAACTATTCATGCTAAAGACACCTTAATTTAACCATTTTCCCCCCTCTTTTTCACCTCCCCTCCCACACAATTCTAATGAACAATCACAAGACCAAATTAGTATAGCCAGTCAGCCAAAATAGATTAACAGTTAAAATTCAAATTATTATACATTTAACAGGAGCAAAGAAGCAGAGCATAATTTAAGCCAGGTGACTTAAATTCAGTAAAAGTGCATGCTCAAAGCTTTTTTATTCCCTGACTTATCTGAAATTCCCATATGGCACTGCTGATGGCAAAAGCTCTGACACATTAGATAGAAAAACATAAGAATAATGACGTTTATCACCGCCCTCTGTGTCAATGCCAACGGCATATAAGTCAAATAAAATGTAAGGACTTGTTATTCATTTAAGTGGACTATCATTTAATGCCAAAGGCAACTGGCCAACTGCAGAAAATCAGTTATCTAGAACAAGATACGAAAACTTCCAACTTTGATACATAAAAGAAGTACAAGTAATAGCAAATTCAACATAATACAATTTTATAAGCACAACCACTCAGAGAACACTATCAAACGCGAATATCGGTGAATAATACAGCCTGCTTTCCAGCTGAGGAAATGAATGCTGCTTACAAAATATTGTACGGACATAAACGAAGAAGCTCACTAACCTGACGTAGCCCATCCTTAGCAACATTTACTATTTCAGGTGTTCTGCTTGTCAAGGACTTGAAAAACATGGAGATTATTTTAGCCCGTAACTCGGAGTAATTTTGAGTTTTGAAGTCTGCCCATGCCATAGCAGTGCACAGAAGTTCAATGCAAACTGTGCGGAGCTTATTCAAAGATGTAGCCACCCGAGGATTCATAAATTTCACAACCCACACAGTTTCATCAGACTCTGCTATTTGCAAAGCTTCTTGCAAGAAGTTTATCAGCTCCGGGGTTAATTTAAGAAGAGGAGGCCTCAATGCCAGGCAGAAATTCAAAGCAGTAACAGTTCCAACCTGAGTATAGCGTAAAATAAAATCAGCGACCTTCCGATCTAAGCCAGTAGACAACACCTAGAATCAAATGTTACCTGTTGATCAACAGTTTTGGACCGCAATGGGCGCACAATGAGAGGCTGTAGCAAAGGTTGGTACAGGGGTTCAAGCAACTCAGTAACTTCACTGCCAGTCCTACTTGCTAAAAGAGCCAACGAGGACTGCACAATCTTTTTCAAATTAATTGATGAGTTCGCATTGAATAATTCTGATGCCAGATACTCAACAACTCCTTGAAAACTTTGTCTGCGTGCTTCGCTGTTTGCTTCATCAACATTATTCACCAGACGAAGAACTTGTGTGAGGACCTGACTTGTCTCTTCCTGTTCTTTGGCAGCATATATAGGAAGCCTTTTGAGAACATACACCAGTCCACGAACAATTCTTACTTGGAAAATACACAATATCTCAACAGTGACCTTTCCAATCAAAGCACTAAGCCCCAGAACTCCTCCCATTTGTGCTTGCCAAGTAATCCCATAGCAACAATGCAGAAGCCGTCGTAGAAGTTGTTCAAATACAGGAATCCGCACACTTGGATGAGGTGAATATAAAGGGCCCATTGCGGGGCTGGAGACAATCATTGGATTACCAGAACCTCCCCGTGACATCGATCCATCAGAATGCTTAGAGTAAGCAAGAAACAAAAGCGTCTCAGCAAAAACATTCAATGCATCCAGAGCAGCTTTCGCATGCAGTCTATTTTCATCTGCCAGCACTTCAACCACAGCGTCTAAGAAGATCAAAGGATCCAACTCTTTCAGAAAAGTAACAGTTCTTGACTTTGAACTCATATTAGTATTTGATGAAAGCCCAGGGCCACCAAGTGTTGAGGCCAAAGAGGAAGGATGAGAAGCTTGACCCTCCATGTGAAATATCATAGCAAAATGGCGGCAGATATGGATAACATATTCATCCTTTGGGTCACACAACTCAGGTTTCACACTTGCAGCAACTATTGTCATCAAGAGAATCTTGAACACAGATTTCTCAGCCATAAGTTGGGTCTTTGTCTTGACACCTAAATCAGCCTGAACAAAATGATTTTAACAGT
>CAVNYN010231005.1:0-14528 GCA_963692815.1 Nyctanthes arbor-tristis
CGTGTATATGGTAACTTTAATTCTTGACTTGTAGAAGAATTCAAAGTTTACACTATATATATAATATATGTGATCTCTCTTGCGGTTGAGCATCCACTCCGAACAAGCCAAGCATTCTTGTAATATCCAAAATCTCGACCGAGAACAAATCAAAAACACTGCTAAACCCATGAGATTTTATTCTTGTATTGACCTTTCACATTTTAAATTGTATTTGTCTTGCTTACCCTTCACAATGCGTTGGTAGGCGACCAACATATGTGCGAGGGACTTTTCCATGTGAGGTTAAAGTAGTTTAGGAGTTCTTATTTCCCAAGATGAGTTTAGGTGATCTCTAGGAGACTTGATGTATGGTCCCGTTGGAGCAGGATAGCGGAAAAAGAGGAGCAACGAAAGTTGTCAACATGTCAAAAGGCTTAAAGAGGGACTTTCTTTTACCAGTTTTCTTATTGAGTGTTAAGTGTATATTGCGATATCAATTATTATCTTTTGTTGTACTAAACTTTCCTTATATTAGTGGATTAGTTATCCCATGGCAAGGGTGCCCAAGGTTTTCCCCTTTTTGAGTTTTTGCGTCGACAAATCTGGTGTTCATTCTGTGTTTATTTTTCTGCACTAGATTACGTGTTGCTGCTTACGTCTTAGGACCAGGATATATCCTACCTAGCTTACACTGATTATATCTCTTACAAGATCTAGATAAATCTTGTCGTACTTAATCAGACTGATCATGAGTTGATTTACTGCTATTTGTGTTATAGTTAATTATATGTATTCTTTACTGTATTGATACATAATTTACACTGAGTAATTATTAATCAGATAATTAATTAAGTAGGTCTAAGTAACTTATTTTTTCAATAGTAAGTTTTGCAATGGCCATCAATAAGAGACCGGGGCAATCACTCTCGAATGTTGGTATTTTCTTAAGAAAACTCATGAACAATTCTTAGTTGCAGCTTCAAGGGTTACATCGGAAAGGCTTGAAGCCATTGGTATGCGACAATCATGGTCGTGCTACAAAATCCACTGTTAATGTGGTGTGTAAAGAAATTTTCAAAAATTTAGGTTAGTGGTCGAAAGATTGGCATCTAGTAAGAAGTTTACGTGTGTTGGAAAATATAGGCATTTTGGACAAAACTTTGAGTGTTATCCGATTCCTGATTTTGAGATATGAAATTGGATTTGGGTTCTCATCTTCGAGAGCTTCGAAATCATACATTTATTTACAAAAAATAATATTCAGATGAATGAGAAATTGAGTCCTGTGCTAAATATATCAATGTTAACACAAATGGTATAATAGTTCAAGGATATTAAGTCTATTAATCAGCTAGTAAAGTAAATATACTTTGACAATAGAAGGTTCAAAAAGTTGCATCTACCTATCCAATATAGGATTCGACTGTTGAACTTATTACATCAATTTCCATTCATATGGAGGATTGTTGGAAGGTAGGCATTTCGGACAAAACTTTAAGGGCTACTCAATTCCTAACTTATCCGATTCCTAATTTTGAGATATGAATTTGGATTTGGGTTCTCCTCATCGAGAGCCTTGAAATCATTTATTTATTTACCTAAGATGATGTTTGGGTGAATGAGAAATTAAAACTCAAAGTTTGTCACAAGATATGTGTTTAAGTGTTGAGATAACCATGTCCAACATTGGAAAGATAATAATCCAATGACTTATTTAAATATGTTTACATAATTGAAATGTGTAAATTGTGTAAGCTAAGACATAAAACAGAAATACACTTCAGGCCATTGAACTTGTATGTGAGCATGGCTTGCATATATGCATGTCAGGTCTGAAGTGGGCGCCTAATATGACCAAGCTTTACTAAAATAAGCTACAAATTTTTTAAACACTTAAACCATGTGCTGGAATGTGAAGAGTTATAACTGTTGTAACTAATGACTGTTGATATTGTTACCATTCAACTTCAATGAATTCACATGCATTAATTTACTTTTAACATGCCTTGCACTGCCTACCTGTTTCTGCTTTCCTGTTGTTTCTTACTTGCGTTGAAAGCCTATTCGTTCCTATTATCCTGTTGTGTCTTACTCGCTAGTTTCTGTTTCCTACTGTTTCCTTACTCGCGCGGCAAATTTTGCTAACAATATGTTCGTTTGAATAGATGTTAGATTTTAACATTTTTCATTTATGTATTAATATTACTCTATTTTTTAGTGAAAACAAGTTTGAACTACTGTGGTTATATCTTTTCAAGGCATGCATATTTCTTGTAGCGGTAGTTGGTAAAGCTTCTAAATACAAGGAATTTCTGATCTATAGTTTTTTTATTTGCTAAAATGTCAAGTATTTCCGGCAATGTTTGTTCATGTAATATAAATGTTAGTGTATCCTTAATTTGCAAAAATTCTAAGGTACTGACGTTGGTACCTGCTACGAATCCGCATGGTTAACTATATAAGAAACCTTTAATGGTTTTACGAAACCAATAATGGTTTTTTTTTTCACTATATGAGCTCTGTAACTGAACCAACGTTGTTATTGTAGAAAAACTATAACTTTTTGTTGGGAGCAAAGGAATTCGTTACTTCATATATATGAATTGATTATTTGATGCACAAATCAAGTGTACTGTGACGTGTGATGATGCACACCACATGTCTATATGGTACTATATGGTGTCATACATATAGTGTTAGAATATTTTTACATGTTTTGTAGTCCCTATTTAGCATCATATGATTTCCCATGTGGCGCCTAATGCACATCGCATGATCATATGATACCATGTGATGTTAGATTGGGAGTACAAATGTGTAAAAAATTATAACACCATATATATGACACCATATGTAGTGTGTCTCTATGCACGCTACATGATCGAGACATTGCATCGAGACACACACCACATATAGCGTTATACCACCTGGTGCTAGATCGGGACTACTTGAACAGGTTGTTCACTGCTACACTTTTTGAGGTTGTTAGGTTTTGATCGTCTTTGAAAGATATGCACAAGTTCTCGGGCTGTATATTGTGATCAAGCTTATTCTTTTTCTCCTATATTATAATTTATGTATGTATGTATTTGTTTATTTATTTTTTGAGTTCCCACCCAACAATTAGTTCTATTAGTATGGCCGATGTCATTGTCAATTAATACATTTCTGAATATTTGGGTAGATAGATTACAGTGCAATTGTACATTTTTTTCCCCAATTAGTCGTATAGATTGGAAGCATGATGCCACCAAAATTTTTTCCTCATCGTATAACTGTTATTGTTTTCATCATGCATAGGTATTTTTTTATTTTGTATTAAATTTCTGTTTCTATATTGAATTTTCCCCCTTCACGTTGTTCTTTGTGTTAAATACATGTTCTTTGATGGCACTTCTATATTTTACCGTACGTCCACATACGCTTTCAGTGATAAATTCAGCTAGGATTTGATTTGGATTACAAAACTTCTTTTATAAAAAATATATATTTGCTTTCTGTATTTTAATCTGCAATTTTTTTTAAATTTAATTATACATCATATATGAAATTTTATAAGTAAATTGAAACCAAGGAATCATTGTCGTCGTCATCATCACTAGTACTACGAATATTTGTATTTTCTGTAACAATAATTTTACTCTTTTGATTCTTAATGTTTTTTTTTTTTGTTTGAAAAATAGACATATAATTATTAGTAAAGATCCAAAAAAAGCAAAAAATTAAAAAAGAAATAACTAAGTTGCAAAATTGTACATAATATTGCGGATGTAAATTGTAAGGTATTTAAGTTTGTAAATACACCATAAATAGAGGTGTTTTTCTAAAATTTCCCTAACTAATATTTTGAAAAATAATGAAAATAGTATATAAAACATTACAAAATATAATATACCAGATATAAGTTGTTAATTACAAGTAAGGGTACTTTAATCTAAATAAGTAGTTTTTTAGTTTTTTCAATTTTTCTTCCATGAAAGATGTGTTTTGTTAATAGTAAATTAAATGTACTATTCAAATAAGTGGTTCAGTGACTAGATCCTCACATCTTGGGTAGAAGATCTTGGGTTTGAATCATACCTACTTCTTGTTAGAATTAATGTACAAGGCCCAATAATTGGACCAGATTTGTACATAATGGACTGATTTAATTAATAAGATTAATTAGATCAGACCATACATGGACTCTAGAATCCTAGTCAGATTAGGGTTGTGCTAGGGTTTCATAAGAAACCTATAAATAGAGCGTTTAGGGTCTCGGGTTACAACAACATTCACACACACATTTTGTATTAACTTGCAAGAACAAGATAATACAGAAACCGTAATCTTACTACAAAAAGTTCGTGTTCTTGGATTGTTCTTGTTGTGGTGACTACTGTTAGAGGCTGGACGCTTAAACAGCTGTGGAATGATCAGATAAGCCGAATTTACTATTTCATTATAGGTAACTTTCTAATCACGAATTCCATCCAAGAGCAAGTTTGATCATGATGTAGGAATTATAGTTTTTATTTTCACGGTGCATGTTGTCTATAATTCCTAACATTGGTATCAGAGACACCTTACTTCTTGTTGGATTTCGTTATTTTATAACAATAATTGTTATTGTTCCGTATCAATTTGATTTGTGGTAATTGTTGATAAAAATATTTGTGAAATAATAAATTCCAAATTTGATTTGGAGTTTTTGTTTATATTGAAAATCTGAATTTGATTCGTATTTTTCAATTGAACCAAAAAAAAGGGGAGGCAACACGCGCTACTGTAGCACCTAACGGCCGGAATAGTTTCGGTGGTCCGGCGGTAGTAGCACGGGTGTTGCAGCGGCCGTGGGGCCGCTGCAACTACACCACCACCGCCCCTGCCGTTCACAGCAGGATTGGGTGCTGCTTCTGGAGCAGCCCCTGCTGCCAGCGGCCTCCTCTCCAGAAGCGGCGTGGAGAGCCACAGCGCCTGCCTGAGGCCGTTGGCGGCAGAGGCAAGGGTTCCACTCTAGCCGCTGCTAATTTTTTGGAGACGGGGGCTTTTGTGCAATTTCTGAAATTGCACAGAAAGCCCCATTATTTCGAAAGTGTTAAAGGAGGCCTATGGAATTTCAAAAATTACATAAGTGGTCGCTTAAGTTTTGAATACTTATAGATTGGTCGCTGAAGTTTTTGAAATCTCAGAATTAGTTTCATCTTTTGAAATTTGACAAATTAGGCTTTGGGTTTTGAATTTGACTTAAAAGTTTTGTAAAATTTTTGTCTTTATCAAATAGAGTCAAAATTTAAACTTTATAAAATTTGCTTTTGACAAAAGTTTTTATTTGGATAAAAAGGTTAAATTTTGACTTAATTTAATATTTGATTCTAAACCTTATGACTTTTCAAAATTTATATCAAAGTATGAATTTGATACTAATAACAAAATAAAGAGTTATTTTGTTTGTCCCCTTTAGTTAATGAAATTGATTGATTAATTGGATTAATCATCATATTTTATTAATATGAAATTGATTAATTAATTTGACTAATTAATTTACTTCTCCTTTGGTCCTTTTTATTTGTCTAAAGTGTTTAGACACCTATTATCAACTACCACAAATCTAGAAATTGATGTGTTCGTTAATATTAGATATTGATGAATGTTTGTGGATGATTATGGACTCGAACCATGTGATTGGTTGAATGTATGGTTAATTATTTTCTGTTATTCTTGTTGGGGGCCTTCAAGCCGATTATTTAATTCAATTGGCCTTGCGTGTCTATTATATGATTTTGGGCCTGCGAGCCGATCTGTTTTAAATTTTATTTTGGGCCTGCGTGTCCAGATTTCAACTAGTATAGGATACATGTTGGAGCAGAAAATGGAGAGCGTTGCATTTAGTATTTGATGATTGAATGCAATGTCCCCTAGTTTTGACCGACTAGTCTTCTTCATGGCTCAAGAAGACTAGATAGATACAGTCCATAATCATACACCAATATTTATTATGTATTGATGATTGCATGTGTGACGTAATTTTAATACATAATCGTGATGTTGATAAGACCGATCTCCTTGAGTAACTCAAGGCTGCTCACTCGTGAATATGTTTATCACTCTGAAACATATGATGTTTCTGAACAGTGGGTCGAATTTAACTAAATA
Organism: Nyctanthes arbor-tristis; assembly: GCA_963692815.1. Lineage (NCBI taxonomy): Eukaryota > Viridiplantae > Streptophyta > Magnoliopsida > Lamiales > Oleaceae > Nyctanthes > Nyctanthes arbor-tristis. The sequence goes on from CAVNYN010231005.1 coordinate 6,118, forward strand.
TTTATTTCTTGTTGAGTGACTCAAAGAAATAAGATTTTAGATGCGTGTCAAGTAAATACATAAGATGTATATCATAATTAGTTATCTACTTGGTGATCTAGGAGTCACATGAAGATGTGATTGATAAAGTATCTACCTGAATGTTTTATGAGGGCTTATTGAGTAACTCAAGGTTTTAGTGAAACAAAAGGGGTCCTAGCTTGCTGAAAAATGAAAATGCTTCATTAATTAATGTTAAGGGGAACATTAATTCAGTGGGAGTATAATTAATTTAACAAAAGTCAATGTTAAATTAATTTATTACATTTATTAATTGTTCTATATTTTGTCATTTCAGTTTATTGAATAATGAGTAGTCACATCTTGAGAGGCATACTTGATGCCAACAAGCTTAGCGGGCAAAATTTTCTGGATTGGCACTGCAATCTGAGAATAGTTCTTAGGCATGAAAAAATTGCATATGTTCTTGAACAGGCAATACCGGAAATTCCTAATGAGGAAGCTACTCTGGAATAGGTGGAGGCATACAATCGTCATATGGATGACGATAATATTGCAACATATGCGATGCTTGTAGCTATGTCTCCTGAGTTGCAAAAGTAACACAAAGATATAGATGCTTATACCATGATATTTCATCTCGAAGAGTTGTATGATGAACAGTATCGCACTGAAAGGTATGAAACATCTAAAAAGCTATTCAGGGATGTGATGGCAAAAGGTTCTTCAGTTAGTGCTCATGTACTGAAGATGGTTGGCTATATTGAAAAATGAGTCCAATTAGGAGTTGCTATGGACCATGAACTAAGTATTGACTTGGTTCTTCAATCGCTCCCTGATAGCTATTCACAGTTCCTTATGAACTCCAATATGAATAAGATTGAATGTACCCTACTCTGCTGTTAAACATGTTGAAGACTGTTGAGTCTAATGTAAACAAAGTACAAGGGTAAGTCTTAGCTATAGACACCTCAAAAGGCACTAAGAGAAAGTCTAAAAAGACCTTTAAGAAAGGTTCCTAAAAGACCAAAAGCATTGGGAAAACAGTTAAGCATGATAAGAACAAATCTCAAGCCGATGCTACATGCTACCATTGTGGAGGCAAGGTGCATTGGAAGAGGAATTGCAAGGCTTACCTCCCTACTTTGAAGGGGAAGAAGTCTACTGAGACTTATACTTTAGGTAATTATTTTATCGACGTTAATATGACTACTTCTTCAGTTTCTTGGGTATTAGATACCGGACGTGGATCTCATATTTGTACAAATATGTAGGGGCTAAAGAACAGTAGATCATTGCGAAGGGATGAAGTAGACCTACATGTTGGGAATGGAGCAAAAGTTGTTGCCTTAGCCGTAGGAACACATTATTTATCATTGCCCTCGGGCCTTGTTTTAGAATTAAAAGACTGGTATTATGTTCCTGCTATTATCAAAAACATTATTTCCATTTCATGTTTGGACGTAGATAGTTTTTTCATTGATATTAAGAATAAACATTGTTCTTTATATCTTAATAATGTGTTTTATGGTTGAGGGAATTTGTTCAATGGCATTTACATTCTTGACATGGAGCATCCTATGATGAGTATAGAATCTCAAAAGGCCTAAAATTGATGATCGTGTTAATGACTCATACCTTTGGCATTGCAAACTTGGTCATATAAATGAAAAATGTATTACCAAGTTACATAAAGATGGATACTTGGACTCAAGTGATTAAGAATTATTTGATAGATGCGAATCATGCCTTTTAGGCAAGATGACCAAATCTCCCTTTACTGAAAAACGAGAAAAAGCTTCAGAATTACTGGCACTTGTACATATAGATGTATGTGGACCAATGTCTATTAATGCTAGAGGGGGCTTTTCCTACTTGATTACATTCACTTATGACAATTCTAGATATGATTTTGTGTACATGATGAAGTTTAAGCATGAAGCTCTTGAAAAGTTCAAGAAATTCAAGCACGAGGTGGAAAAGCAAACTGGAAAAAATATTCTAACACTACGATCTAATTGAGGCGGAGAATATTTGAAAGGAGAGTTTTTAGACTATCTGAAAGAGAATGTGATTCTCTAGCAATGGACTCCACGATATACGCGACAGCACAATGGTGTATCTGAAAGGAGAAATCGCACTCTATTATATATGGCGCGATCCATGTTGAGCCATGCAATTCTCCCAAAAATGTTTTGGGGATATGTAATCAATACTACTTGTTACACACTAAATTGTGTCTCATCTAAATCGGTTAATAAAACTTCGTATAAACTATGGACTAGTAAAAGGCCAAATTTGTCATACATGAAAAATTTGGGGTTGTGATGCTTATGTGAAGCGTACTGAATCAGATAAGCTTGATGCTAAATTTGATAAATGTTGTTTTGTGGGATATCCAAAGGAAACTATTGGATATTACTTTTACAATCCTGACACCATGAAAGTCATTGTGTCAAGACACGCTATATTCTCAGAAAAAGAGTTTATTCTAAGAGGAATAGTGGGAGTAAAGTAGATCTTGAAGAGGTTCAAGAAACCACCTAAGAAGCTAATCAATTAGATGAGCCAGGAGTTGAGCTTTCATTAGATGAGGCAGAAACTGGCAATAGGGAAATACGCCAGCTCCGACACGTAAGTCGAGTAGAGTTATTCGTCCTCCTTAAGGATATGAACTAATGATTACCAATGATACATTGTTAATTGAGGAAGATGAACCTACTACTTACGCAAAAACAAAGTCAAGTGTTGACTCGAAGAGATAGCAAGAAGCCATGGAATCTAAAATGAACTCCATATATGAAAACAAGGTTTGGACCTTAGTTAATCTACCTAAATGAGTGAAACCCACAGGTTGTAAATGGGTTTACAAGAAAAAGATCGACATGGATGGAAAAGTTCAGACTTATGGATCTGAAAAGTTCAGACTTATAAGGCTAGATTGGTGACGAAAGATTATAATCAAAGAGAAGGAGTTGACTTTGATGAAACTTTTTCACCATTAGCCATGTCTAAATCAATTCAGATTTTGCTTGCAATAGCACTGCATCATGACTATGAAATTTGGCAGATGAATATCAAAACTGCATTCCTTAAAGGGTATCTTAGTGAGGATGTGTACATGACACAACCTGAAGGTTTTGAATCCAGTGAGCCAAATAAAGTTTGTAAGCTGCAAAGGTCCATATATGGACTAAAGCAAGCCTCTAGGAGATCGGAAGATCTTTGTTTCGATGAGAAAATCAAAAAGTTTGAATTTATCAAAAATGAAGATGAGTCATGTGTGTACAAGAAAAGCAGTGGAAGTAAAGTCATGTTTCTAATTTTATATGTAGATGACATACTACTATTAGGAAACGACATCTCTATGCTGAAATTAGTGAAATCCTAGTTGTCAACTAACTTCTCCATGAAAATTTTGGAAGAGGCAGCATATGTTCTTGGGATTAAGATCCATAGAGATAGATCTAAAAAATTACTTGGCCTAACTCAATCTATGTACATAGACAAAATCTTAAGAAGATTTAAAATGGAAGAGTCCAAGAGAGGACTCTGTCCTATAGGGTATGGGATCTAATCTCTCAAAAGAAATGTGTCCAAAGACACAAGTTGAGAAGGATCACATGGATAGGATTCGTTATGCTTCTGCAATAGGATCTATCATGTATGCGATGCTATGTACAAGGCTAGATGTTTCATATGCTTTGAATGTCACAAGCAGGTTCCAAGTGAGATCCTGGAGAGAAACATTAGATAGCTGTTAAGAACATTCTTAAATACTTGAGAAGAACAAAGGATGTGTTCTTAATATATGGAGGAAATAACTATGAACTAAGAGTTCAGGGATATACTGATGCTAGTTTCCAGTCTGATAAAGATGACTATAAATCCCAATCCGATTATGTGTTTACTCTTAATGGTGGTGCTGTGAGTTGGAAAAGTTCCAAACAAGCAACGACCGCCGATTCAACAAAGGAAGCCGAATACATAGCTACTTCAAAAGCAGCAAAGTAAGCAGTCTGGATCAAGAAGTTCATCACTGAACTTGGAGTTGTTCCTAGCATTGTTGACCCAATAACTTTGTATTGTGACAACAATGGAGCTATCGCACAAGCAAACGAACCCATGTCTCATCAACAGTCCAAGCATGTATTAAGGCGATATCATCTCATTAGGGAGATTATACAAAGAAATGATATAAAGATAGAACGAGTCCCTATAGACAATAATGTTGCAGATCCATTGACAAAGCCGTTGTCACATGACAAGCATGATAGTCATGCTATGTTCATGGGTATTAGATACATAAATGACTGGATCTAGTTTGTTTGGATTTTAGTGTTATACTATTTTGTAAGACATTTTGAGTATAAACACTTATTAATGGATGCATTTTAATGGCAGATCTATTATTTTCATAAGTATTATTATCTTATCATCAAAGTAATAGAGTTCGTAGAATAAGATAAGAATAAATTGTTAATCACAATGGGTAGTGATTGTGAGATGCATGTTATCACTTATTCTTAAACTATCCCTAGTCGAGGCAATTATAGGATACGGATACTATTTTTGCGGATAGACTAGCATGTGTTACATTTCTTTCTTAGAAAGTAAATGATCTTATAAGTTAGAATGTGGGGACATTTGAATGAGCACATGAATGCTTTGTTAGTAGAACAAGCATCGAAAGATCAACCCAGAGATACCACGTGGATATTATCCTAGTGTCAGTGGTTAATCTCTAATGGATGGTTGTGGAATTGGTCTTTTGACTTGAGAATACCATGGCAAATGTCGTACAGGTATGATGGAAGTTGCGTGAAGGTTGTGAGTATTCAAGATGAAGATTCATCAATCCTGGATATTAGGAGACTATAATCCGCTTTTCGCTATTTGAGTTGATGAAAATTCCTTGGCCAAGGTATGATTGTGAGTTGAAAGGAGTTTCAATAATGATCATACGTTTGTCAACATCAAGTCTGTGCGAATAACATAATTTGTTGTAATGAGATTGACGCTTATTCATATCTCTTAACCAATTGGATTATATTGATGAGGAAATTATATTTCTGTGGTAACCGTACATGAAAAGGTCTTGTCATACCACATGACATCCCGTCACATGGATTGCCTTGACACATTGCCAGATGTCAATCTTGGATGGCGTCATGAACTGATCGATCTAGGTGAATCGATGATAAATTAAAATAGAGATTTTAGTTTGTCTTATTCTAATTGAATTAGAATAATAGTATCATGATATTTGCTATCATGAGTGGGAGCCTAATGGGTCACACACAAAAGGCAAGAATCGGAGTCTTAGAATTCGACCTTGTCCAAGTGGGAATTTGTTGGAATTAATGTACAAGGCCTAATAGTTGGACCGGGTTTGTACATAATGGACTGATTTAATTAATAAGATTAATTAGGTCAGACCATACATGGGCTCTAGAATCCTAATCAGATTAGGGTTGTGCTAGGGTTTCATAAGAAACCTATAAATAGAGCGCTTTAGGGTCTCGGGTTACTACGACATTCACACACACATTTTGTATTAACTTGCTAGCACCAGATAATACGGAAACCCTAATCCCGCTAAGAAAAGTTCGTGTTCTTAGATTGTTCTTGTTGTGTGGATTACTATTAGAGGTTGGAGGCTTGGAAAGTTGTGGTATGATCAGATAAACCGAATTTACTGTTTCGTTATAGGTAACTCTCTAATCACGAATTCCATCCAAGAGCAAGTTTGATCATGATGTAGGAATTATAGTTTTTATTTCCGTTGTGCATGTTGTCTATAATTCCTAACACTTCTCTCCTATTTCCCCTCCCCTATATCCCTCTTGTATTTAAAGGCAAAAAGAGAGAGAGAGAGAGAGAGAGAGAGAGAGACTAAATGTGATGTGTCAATTGTAACTTTTTAGAATACGGTATGCAAATTATAATTACACTATAATTATAGCTATTTATTTTGAAAACCACACACAGATGCATACATGTAGACAAACTAACCGATATGCTATCAAAATTTGTCAATATTTCCTCTTTTTTTTTTTTAATAACATATTATGTGTTTACTTTTTAATTAACTTTAAAAATCACATATAGAATAGTCCCATATTTTTCCACTAAAAATGTATGAAATTGTAAATTATAATAATAACTACAATAATTAGTAATGATAACATAAAAGTGCATAGAGCTAAACATATTATAATTTATGATAAAAATTTTGAGTGAAATAGCTTGAATATAAAAAAGTAGAGTCTATAGAAAGTAAAATCGACGATAATATGGCAGTGTGATTCACACTTTTATTTCTTTGTTACTAAAGCGTGCAAGTTGTTTGGCCATCTCTATCAAGATACTCTCCTTTTTTTTAATTTCTTTAAGGGAAGATAATCTTACTTAATTTAGAGATAAGTAATCTGTCATCCTTAGTTAATTTAGAGCTAAATAATCTGTCATCTTTCATGTGAGTTGTGGTAATAGTTGTCAATATAACTTTTTGTTTCTCAGTGTAAAGTCAACGCGTTAATCACGCCCTTAAATACCTAAAAGGTTCTCAATTCATAAAATATACTAAAAATGGTATTAATTAAGATAACATTAATTAAACTGTAAGGTGTTATTCATCAATTACTAATTCAATTAATCACATTGACACAACTCTTGCCTAGCAATGAAAAGAAGGTGCAATTCCATTTACACATCATACGCACACTTGATATATTCTAATTGGACAACTCATATGTGACTTGTCTAATTAGAGCACGCCATATAAGACATTTGGCGGCAACCGATGTTTGAACATAATTCAAAGAAGGCATCCTTGCAAAATACTTCTTAGCTGGAATTGGCAAAATTATAATTTTTCTTGCTTGAGGGCAATTTGATATTTAACCACAAAACCAGTTAAAATTATAGCATCATTAGTGCTTAACACTATATCAAAGTGACATTAAATGAAAAGTCGAATCAATTGGATTATTTATTTATACATCTAATTTCACTTATATAATTGAATATTAAGTGAAGTGCCGTACCGACAACATATATTATGAGATATTGATGTGAGCACATCACCAGCCCAAAAATTATATTAGCAACCGCTATCATGTCACATTATAGTTCTAGTGATATAATAACACCACAAGTCAGGCACTTGATTAAATTTGTATAATTCAATAAATATTAATTGATACCTAAATTGGTCCTTAAACAATATTTTTGATATACACAATGAGGGTTCCACAAATTCAAATAATGTAATGAATTTAAGGTGTAAAATACTTCCACCCCTAACCCCCTTCCAATTTGCTTGTCCCACAAACCTTTCAATCCAACAAAATAACGTCACGTGTCTAATTAGATCGGAAGAGCGTGTGTAGGGAAAGAGTGTAGTTCTCCTACACATTATTTGAAAATAGCTTTTTTCCTTATAATTTTTTCCTTAGCATTTTTTTTTAGAGTAACTTTTTCCTCTTACATTAATCTTTTAACGAGGTAAAGGTTGAATATATCCAACTCAAGCATGGCTAACTTACGCCCAAATGGCAGATTTTTTTTGGCACAAGAGCCAAGAGTCGTGTCCTAAAATCCAAGTCAAATAAACTTACTTGTCCTAATTGATTACTCAATACCTACTCTCCATTATTAATTTCCGTTTATATATAAACAAAACATATGATCACAAATTTCCAAAGTCAAAAGATGATTAGAAAAAAAATCCGTTTAATGAGTGAATGAAATATCTGTTTAAACTACCAGCCCAGAAGAAGATAAAAAAATAAAAACCAATGACGCCCTACTAAATTATATCCATTTCCCATCCCAAAATTTTAAGTTCCATAGATCAATTTCTTGAAACAATGGAGAATTCTTTTCTTCTTGCAGCTTTATTTCTGCCTGTACTTGTTATCATAATCAACAAGCTATCATCTTATTTTGTGTCAAAAACTAGCCCGAAACTTCCACCAGGGCCAAATCCATGGCCAATCCTAGGAAACATCCCACACATAGGAACTATGCCTCATGTGACTTTAACAAACTTAGCCAAAATTTATGGTCCTATAATGTCTCTTAGATTAGGAACTCAGTGGATGATCGTCGGATCAACACGCGATGCAGCCATAGAAATCCTTAAGACGAAGGATCGTATTTGTTCAGGGAGATGTGTGCCTAAGGCTTTTCCAGGAACAAAGGAAGAACTCGACCATTCGTCGCTGGGATGGACTGAAGAATGCAATGAGCATTGTAAGTTTTTACGTACGTTATGTCGCGCTGAGCTTTTCTCAAACAGGGCTTTAGAGTCTCAAGCAGGATTGAGGGAGAAAAGTATAGCCAATCTAGTGAATTTTGTGAGATCAAAACAAGGGGAAGAGGTGAAATTTGCTGAACTGGTTTTT
>CAVNYN010231006.1:0-34667 GCA_963692815.1 Nyctanthes arbor-tristis
TTTGGGGGGGGGGTGGGTGGGGGGCAATTTGGTTGTGAAATCAAGCTGGCCACTGGTCATCCAAGCAGCGGAGAAGCAGTAGATGCCCACAAACAACTTCGTCGATTACATACTTGTCTAGGTAATTTCTTCCAATGTCAGTAGTTTATTAGGTTGTTGTGGGTTCGAATTACTAGATTTTGTTATTTGGTGATTAGTTGCTACTTGTGATTGTTCCTACTACTAGCTGCTACTAGTGATTGTTCCTACTGGTAGTTGCTACTGGTATTAGTTGCTACTGGTAATTTATCAGGTTGTTGTGGGTTTGAATCTAGTGATTAGTTGCTACTGCTGATTATTTTCTGTTTCTCACCACAAGAAATCTCGGCAATTGAGACGAAAATTTCCCACAACTCCGAAATTCGCCACTACAGCTTTGGCTGCAGCGGCGACAACCAGTCACCGCAGTAGGGTTACCCCTATAGCGGCAACTAATTGATGTCACCGCTGTAGGTTCTACCTACTGCGACGACAAGGTCCACATATAGCGGCGACAAGAAAGTCGTCGCTATAAAGCATGGCGGGAAGATTTCCCGCCTTTCTTTTGCCTTATACCGACGAATTTTCGTTGCTATAGATACCATGTTTGTAGCTATTGTTATAATAATTTATATAATATATATTTTATATGCATGTTTGGTATTGAAAATTGCCTTAGTTCAACTGGTAGAAGGCTTGGCGTTGGAGGAAGACTTCCTGGGTTTGAATCATGGTGGAGGCAAAATAATTCCCCAATTAAATGAGGGGGAGCCGGGTTGGGTCACAAGGGGCAGGTGGGGTTGGGTCGGATCGAATATTTTTTGTGACCCAAAACCGTTTTGTCTATGGCGGCGACACATATGTCGTCGCTATAGCTGTTGTAGCTACAGGGTTTCTATTCGTCGCTAAAAGGAAACAGGTACGGGCCAATAGTAACAACGTGATCGTCGTAAAAAGTCGCCGCTGTTGGTCTATCGCGGCGACTTTTGGGCCTGTAGCGGCGACATTGGCGACATTTCTTGTAGTGTCTGTTGTTCCTACTAGTATTTTGATAGAAGATTGAAACATGTTTTGTTAACAACATGCTTAGCTGTTCAGTTCATGTGAACTCATATTGATATAGCTATTGAGTTAAGCATTAAATTGACAGGTATAATAAAAAACTATCTATCCCAAAAAAGGCTGCTTCCAATGTCTTCCAATTCTTTGTTTTTTAATGTGAACTCATCCAATTATTTGCTTTTTAGTAATTATCCCAAAAAAAGCTGCTTCGAATTTCATAAGTAAGCAACCAAAATCCCTTTACTAATCCTTTTAAGATAGAGTGCTTGAGAAACTTGACTATAGAGATATGATCTATTCGCATGTATTATGGGCTCTTTCCCACTTAGATTATAAATATAGTCTTCATATGTCACCACTAGTCTTAATCTTATTATACTTATTTGACATGTGTTTATAATGATATAGGCTCCAATTTAACTTTCCCCTTTTATTGTTTTGAGTATGAATTTTGTGATTTTATATCATAGGTTTGTTTCACTTTTCATATTGATTAGATGATATGTAGTTTCTAAAGAATTATTTGCCAATTGTTTTTAAAGAATTATTTGCCAATTTCTGGTTTTGGTATTTAGCTTGCGTGTTGTGGCTCAAAATTTCGTTATCATTTAAACTCGTTAAAGTGTAATACATGTTGGAGCAAAAGTTTGAGCACATAAACCAGTAGTACTGCCCCCATGTAAATCCTTTGTTTTTTTTTTTTTTTGGGTATATTTGTACAAACCTGTTTTTTCTTATAAATATGTTTTTTTGTTAGAAATCTTTTTTTTTTATTATAAATATGTTTCTATAAGCTATTTTTGTTTTTTTTTGGTATATATGTATAAATTTAGTTGTTTATAAATATGTTTTTTTGCCTTATAGATCTGTTTTTTTATATAAATATGTTTGAATAAGATATTTTTGTTAAAATTCCTTTTTTTTTTTTTGATATATTTGTATAACTCTTATCCTTCAACTACACAGTCTCTTCATTTGAATCCGGTTGAGAATCTTGATTGGAAGCTTGCAAATCACACATTATATTCTGTCAAGTCATAATATAAAGCATAAATTAACGTGATATTTGAAAGATTTATCATTGATTTTTAGATAAAGTTAGAGTTCTTACATAACATGACTCTGCCTCCTCATTTGTCCATCGTCTATTTTTGCAATGCATTTCATAGAAAAACTTGATATATCCCGGCAGTTCTTGTGTTTCTCCATCCCTTTGTTTATGAGTATATCAAGACTTAATTATAATATATATGTCTCAATCAAAATATTTCCATTTACCTATTTATATTATGGCCCTAATATATATAGCTTTGACACAGCCTTCTTTTTTATTTAAGTACAAATCCAGAATTTTAATCCTACATAATGATTTTATTCTTAGCATAAGGTCGAAAGCCAATAGAGTTTACTCTTAGAGAAAAAATTAGTTAAGAATATTGTAATGACAATTTCTCTATACATTACAATATAGTTATTGAGATTCAAAAATTTAAAAATAACTTCATCATACACAATACTTAATTATCCAATCTATTCACAATATGAGCAGTCAGAGATTATCATACTTAAGCTAAACTTTTCCACATATTCTTCAAGTTAATTGCCTTTCAACAGAATAAGTTAATTGCCTTTCAATAGGATTGTTAATCGAATAGATCGAGGTGGGTAGTAAAATTGCAGAAATATAGAGCACAAAAACAAGAACACCAAGACGTGTTTTTCGGCCGTTAGACCCTGGATGGTTCGAGAATTCTTTTTAGGGAACTCTTTACTCGACCCCTTGAGCGATCCACAAAGGGATTAAACTCCAAGCACTACAGAAATAGAATGAATTACAGGTTACAATACCGTTTCACCAAGAATAATACAACCAACATGTACCCTTAATCACCTTCTACACCTAACCCAACAACACCTAGCTACTGCAATGTATAGGTATAATCTTTTATCCATCTACTACAAACTTCACCAAGAAGTATGGCCAAAAATAAGGACCAGAGAGGAAAAGAGAAAATTTGATTTAGAAGAAAAAGGATTTTATGGCTATGAGAATAGTTAAATCTACTAGAAACGAAAAAGAAAAGAGCCTTTATATACTCGAGTACAATCCAAACACACGCTTTTTGAAAACCAATCAGCAACTTATCAAACTGGGCCATGTCAAAAGACTTGAATTTGGGCTAATTTAAAAGCAACACTTTACAATCTCCACCTTTGCTGTAAATCAGTCCATCCTATAGTGCTTAGAAATTTATCCTTTGTTTCATCCAGCTCTTTATTGCCTGCAGAAAACAAAAAACCAAAAATTAAAAACAGTTATTAAAGTTAAACAAGCTGAACCAATAAAGAGACTAAGAATAAGTGATGTTTAAGAACCTCAGACAGTCCTCAAACTTATTTAAAGGTAGTACTATTGTTTCCATATCAGAGGGGTTATGTTGAGTAACAATTTTTTCAAGTTTAATAGCCCTTCTTTCAATGAGATCCTGAATAAAATGATACTTTATATCCATATGTTTTGTCCTATCATGAAAGACAGGTTTTTGCTTAAATGTATAGCACTTGGCTCTCTGTATAAAGTACCACTTTATCGCCTTTTTGAAAACCAATTTCAGAAAGTAAACCATTTAACCATAATCCTTATTTTAGTGCATCTATAGCTGCTATATACTCAGCCTCCGTGGATGAGAAAGCCATAATATTTTGTAGCTGTGATTTCCAGAAGATTTCCAGTTTACACAAGTACCACAAACTGTGTAAACATAAGTTGAAGTTGATTTTCTCCTATCAACATCACCTGCAAAATCAAAATCCACATAACCTTTCAAGATTATCCCATCTTTTTGTTTTATGAACATTAAACCTAGATCTGATGTTCCTTTAAGATATTTTAGTAACCATTTCATGGCTGTCCGGTGTGCTTCACCTAGATTTGCCATAAACCTGCTTAAAACACTGACTGAATATGCTAAATCAGGTTTGGTACAGACCATAAGATACATGATAGAACCCACGGCATTAGCATATGGACATTTCCCATCCTCTTTAATTCATCTTCAGTGCTTGGGCATTGATCATTAGATAACTTGAAGTGATTGGCTAGGTGCAGTGTTACAGACTTTGGATTAACCATGGAAAACTTTTCAAGAACTTTCAAAATGTATACAGTTTGGTTTAAGAAAAGTATACCACCTGATCTGTCTCTGGCATGAAATTTGTCTCTGCAAATATTCATACCAAGTATCCTATTTGCAGATCCAAGATATTTCATTTCAAAAATTAGGTTAAGATTTTCTTTGACAGAAGAAATTTCTTGCTTACTATGACTTGCTAAAAGTATATCATCCACATAAAGAAGCAAATAAATTGATTTTTCTCCTCCATCCCCTTTGAAAAAGAAACAATGATCAAATTCACTTTTTCTAAAACCAAGCTCATGAATATAGGGATCAAATTTCCTATGCCACTGCCTCGGGGCTTGTTTGAGACCATACAAAGATTTTTTCAAAAGACAAACATGACCAGTTTTTCCTTTAACTTCAAAACGGGGTGGTTGTTTTGTGTATATGGTTTCTTCAAGATCACCATAAAGAAAAACAGTTTTGACATCAAGTTGATCAAGTTCTAAATCAAATTGAGTAACTAGTGCTAAGAATACCTGTATAGTAGTGCATTTAACCACTGGAGAAAAAATCTCATTGTAGTCAATACCTTCTTTTTGAGAGAATCCCTTTGCAACTACCCTAGCTTTGTATCTCACACCGTCAGCTTTAAATTTACCCATTTTGATTTTGAAAATCCATTTGTAATCAATGACCTTCTGGTCTTTTGGTTTTGAACTAAGAACCCAGGTTTTATTTTGAAGTAAAGAGTTCATCTTCTCTTGCGTTGCTGCAAGCCAAAGACTTTTCTCCTTACATTTAATAGCTTCTTCAGAAGAACTGGGCTCATTTTCTTCAAAAATTGATGCAAAATACAAAGATACAGAGTCTGGATCACTTAGCCTAACAGAAAGCCTAGGAACTCTCCTTTCCCTATCTCTTACGAGCTGATAATCTTGTAAAGGATTTTCAGCAATTTGAGGAACTTATAGTTCATCAACTGCATCATTAGAATCAGCACCAAGCTGATTTTCTTGCTGTTCATTACCCTGTTCAATAGAATCAGATCCTAGAGGTTGCTCCGCCTCAATCTGAGTATCATTTTCAATATCAAAATCATCAAAAGTGACTCTACCTCCTCTATTCAAATTAGATTTTTGTTTATCAAATAAATTAGGGATTTTTTCTTCAAACATGATATTAAAGACTCATCAAAAACCACATCTCTACTGATTATCACTTTAAAACCTTTATTTTCAATAACCTATAACCTGTAGCCTTTTGTCCCTTCAGCATACCCCAGAAAAATACATTTTACTGATCTTGGTTCAAACTTTCCTTCCCTTTGATATGCATATACAGCACATCCAAATATTTTTAAGTTTGAAAAATCAGGAAGCTGACCAGACCAAACAAATTCTAGAATTTTTTTTTAGATAATGCAGCAAAAGGTGATATGTTAATAAGGTATGATGCTATCTTAACGGCTTATCCCCAGAAAATTTTTCATTCCTCCCCTAAAAAGCATACATCTAACCTTATTTAACAGAGACCTATTCAATCTCTCAGCGATGCCATTTTGTTGAAGGGTGTATGTGACTGTTCGATGTCTCAAAATTCCATTTTCTTTACAAATGTTGTCAAACTCTTCATTGCAGAATTCAAGACCATTGTCAGTTCTTAAAACTTTAATTTTCTTATTGGTTTGATTTTCATAAAGAGTTTTCCAATGCTTGAAATTTGTAAAATTTTTAGATTTTGCTTTAAGTAAAAATACCTAATTTTTCCTTGAAAAATCATCAATCATCAAAAGATAATATTTAAAACCTGAAAGAGCCTGTACAACTATTGGTCTCCAAAGATCAACGTGTACGTACTCCAAAATCTGCTTGGATTTATAAGACCCTACTTTAAAAGGCAACCTACGTTGTTTTCCCATCACACATTTCTAACAAAATACAAGTTTTTCAGTTTTATCTTTACCAAAAGCACCCTGACTGCTGAGAATTTGTAATCCTTTTTCACTTATATGACCAAGTCTGTTATGCCACAATTGAGTTTTAGAAACATCAAATTCCATAGAAATGGAGGAGTTATCAAAAGCAGGAACACTATTCACAGTATACAAACCATTCAACTTTGGCACATTAATCAACTCATAGGAGTCGTCAATGACAACTCTACAGTGTCGGTTTCTAATTCTTATGTCATAATCTAGTTCATCCCATTCTCCTAAGAAGATTAAATATCTCCTTAAATCAGGAACAAACTTGATTCTCTCAAGCACAATGGTCTTATTATTGTCAAACTTCAGGGTCATGGTACCAATCCCCTTAATGTGACAACTGCAATCATCCGCCAAATGCACGATCCCCCCATCAATGCTCACAAAATCAGAAAACCAATCCCTTCTAGGACACATATAGAAAGTACAACCAGTATCAAGAATCCATTGGTTGCTGTTTTTGAAATCTGAAGCCATATAAACTTCACCATTGTTTTTTATTTGAATCATCAAGTGCTACAGCTGCCTGCCTTTTACAATCTTGAACTTCTTTCAAGTCATTTTTCCATTTAAAGCAATCTTTAAGAAAATGTCCATTTTTGTCACAGGAATAATGTTTCCTTCCTTTTACTTTATCTTTTCCTTTATTCTTTGAGTTATCTTGCTTTTGATCAGAAAATCCCTTGTTTTTATTTTTAGATTTATTAGAGTTAGATTTATTGTGAGACTTCGAAGGAGGCTTGTCTTTAGCCACAAGGCCTTCCCCCTATTTGTCTCTCTATTATCCACTCTTAACTCCAATTCCTTGTTTCTCAAAAAAGTTAAAATAATGTCAACAGTCAACTTTTCCCTTCCATACTCTAAAGCATTTCTTAAATCCTTATATTTTTCACTAAGAGAGTTCAGAAAGACTATGATTTGTTGATCATTAGAAATTTTTTCTTCACAAATTGTCAAATCTTGAGTTATTTTGGTAGATCTGTCAATGTTTTCTTCCAAGCTCAAAGAGTTGTTAAATTTGAAACCAAAAAATTGTTTAAGCAGGTAGCACTTATTCGGCATGGTCCTAGTGAGGTACAGGCTTCCCAATTTATCCCAAAAAGCCTGTGTAGATGTAGTTTCCCCAACTTTTCTGATCACACCATCTGCAAGGTGAAGAAAAATTGAACTTCAAGCAAGGCAGTCCAATTCTTTTCGCCTTGTAGCACTAAATTCAATAGGCCAACTATTGTCTAATGCCTGGCACACTTCCTCCGAAGCAGAAGAGCCAGCATCTTCTGTCGCCAGAGACTGAAGTCTCCAGTTAAAGACCAAGTCTCTATCTCAGTTTTAAAAGAAGACATGATATAAAAGTAGTACTAGACCAAGTGTAAAGAGTGATAGTGAACACAGAACCACAGAAACAAATAGAAGAGAATACAAAAATTCAGACAATCCTGCAAAGGGGTGGGATTCACAAATTATCCTGCATGAGGGTGGGATTCACACAATGTCCTACAATGGAGTGGGATTTCCAAAAAGAAACTTCTGAACTTAGGCGGAGTATTCAAAATACAGTAAGTATTGTATAAGAATACACAAAACCACACTCAATTTGCAAACAAAGAGTTTCCTAATGACTAAAGAAAAAGTTTAGAAGGATATTACGCATATTGTCTTCAAAAACAATTGAAAAAAAATCCCAAAAGCCTTCAAAATAATCAATATACAGCACCAAATTTTCAGTGACAACTAGTGAGAAGGACGAGTAGGCAATTTGATTCAAGAAACCAAATCCTCCAAATTCAGATTTTAGATGCGAAGAACTCCAAGAAATCCACCAAGAAACAACATCGAATTAGAATTTCACTCTGCTCTCACCAAGAATCAGGTTTATAGAGTCCAAGACCTCCACATGATACCAAGTATAGGCTGAAACAAAGAAGAAACCCAGGGGAACCAATATTCAGCAATACTGGTTTCAAAAGACCAGAAACATCCCAATTTCAGTTTGGAACTTTGAGATATCATAGAGACTTCATATATTTTCACCAAGAAAATTCGCAGCCCTCAATAACAGCTAATGAAATCAAAAAAACCCCAAACGATTCAAGCCTATTTTCACTAAAGAAAAATTCGTAGGTTTAAAGCTGTCCAGAAAAAAGAAAGAATCCTAATAGATTTCTGCTTGATTTTCACGAAGAAAACATACAGACCCAAAGTTAAATGAAACCCCCAATTTTTTTCTCCTGAATCAGAACCTTACAAGACCAATTTTCTTCCTTGAACCCTCAATTTAAAACCCCACTCCAAGCTCTGATACCACTGTTAATTAAATAGACCGAGATGGATAGTAAAATCGCAGAAATATAGAGCACAAAAACGAGAATACCAAGATGTGTTTTTCAGCCGTTAGGCCTTGGATGGTTCAAGAATTCTTTTTAGGGAACTTTTTACTCCACTCCTTGAGCGATCCACAAAGGGACTAAGCTCCAAGCACTATAGAAATAGAATGAATTACAAATTACAACACCGTTTCACCAAGAATAATACAACCAATATAAACCCTTAATCACCTTCTACACCTAACCCAGCAACATATAGCTACTGCAATGTATAGGTATAATCTCTTATCCATCTATTACAAACTTTACCAAGAAGTATGGCAAACAACAAGGACTAGAGAGGAAGAGAGAAAATTTGATTTAGAAGAAAAAGGATTTTGTGGCTGTGAGAAGAGTTAAATCTACTGGAAATGAAAAAAAGAAGGGCCTTTATATCCCCGAGCCACAATCCAAACACACACTTCTTGAAAACCAATCAACAACTTATCAAACTAGGTTGGGTTAAAAGACTTGAATTTGGGCTGATTTAAAAGCAACATTTTACAAGGATAACTAATGAAAAATGATATATTATGCATTCGCAAAGATAACCCATTTATTACACATCAAATTAGAGCTTTACATATTACACATTAAACACATATACACAATACATTCAAGCAGTCAAAAATTAGGACTTTTCATTTTACATACCAAACCAATTAAGCAAAAATAATTTTAATCAAAAACCCCAAAAATTAGAGATCAATTCTTACTTGTAAATTATTAGGGTTAATCTTAATCCCATAGGTTAACTATTTTCGGTGTGTGACGACGTCCAGAACTAGTTTCACTTGATTGCTATCGCCTTTGTAACCGTCACTGGAAAGAAAATGCCAGTTGGACTTTTTGGGATTTTGAACGTCTGCTGGCTGGTTGTCTAGTTTGAAGAGAGGGTGACAGCTGAAAAGATGACAAGTTGGTTCTAGTTATATTAATTCATTAAGTGCTAAAGTAATAGTTTGGGCTGGATTATCTCTATTTGGGCCATAAAAAAGGCTTAACCCTGGCTTATATACTGTTTCAATGGATTTTTTTGGATTAAGTAGGCATACTAGGCTTTTTCTGACCCATTTACATTTTCCTTCGGCTAGACACCAGTTTTACAAATTTCAGGTGTTATATTTAAAAAAAAAAAACATGATCTCTCTCCTCCTTCAATCACCATGGGAGACTAAATATGAATTGTGAGACTGAACAAGATGCTTGAGTTTGTGCTACCTCTTCTCCAACTCTGTCGGTAGATGCAGCAAATCAGTATTGTTGGGGAGAATCATTTTGAGCCATTAAAGATTTTTGGGGCCATCGGAGGCTTCTTTTATCTACAAGAATCGGCCTCCTCTGCTCTCTCTCTCTCTCTATCTGCGGCCCCGACGTTAGCCACTCCGCCATTACCGTCGTCCGGCGTCAAATTAGGATTTTTTTTCTTTAATATTAATCTTTTGTTTAATTAGAGCTTCAATTTTGTGAATTTAGGTTTGTAATTTGGGGATTTTTTTAATTACAGTTTCAACTTTGTAACTACAGTTTCAATTTTTTGAATTAGGGTTATGTTTTGTGTTGATTTCAGTTTCAATTAGTTTTCTGGTGTTAATTTCAGTTTTTGTGTTGAATTTTCAACGAGTTATAGTTGTTGTATTGTTGAAACTCAGTTGTTCCAGCTAATTGTGTTTGTTGTGACTCGGTGTTCCAGCGAATTGTGATTGTTGTGACTCGGTATTCCGGCGAGTTGTTATGTTGCTGTAATTCGGTTGTTTCGGCGAATTGTTGTGACTGGGTGTTCCTGTGAGTTGTTGTGTTATTGTGACTACATGTTCCGACGAGTTGATGTGTTGTTCTGACTCGTTTGTTTCAGTGAGTTATTGCATTATTGTGACTCGATGTTTAGGTGAGTTATTTTTGTTGTGACAAAGTATTTTGGCGAGCTATTTTTGTTGTGACTCGGTGTTTTGCCGATTTGTTTTGGTGTGACTCCGTGTTTTAGCGATTTGTTTTTGTGTTGTAGTATTGTGATATCACAATGTAAAAATACCTAAAATACTTAATTTTTCCAAAAAAAGCTTAATGTGCCTAAATTTTAAAAATTGTGTAAAAAATATTTGTATTTTTCACGTCGTTTTTTTTTATGTTGGCTGCCGTTTTGGGCTATCAAATGAGTGTAGTGCAATCAGTGGACCGCACTGGACTTCAGATAGCTCCGTGTATGAATGCGTACTTGTTGAAAATAAATTCAATTTATTTTACAAAAGGAATAATTAGGGGAAACATTGTTAAATTGGAAACTAATTGAAACATACATTGAAATATTATTAATTTAATGAATTACAGTGATTAATGGGTTAAGCACCTTAAAATTACCGGGAAAAAAATCTGTGTCCCTTTAATAAGAACATTTGTCGATACTATTTTGCACTTTTCTTTCTTCCTCCACGTGTAATATTTTTGGTTTTTTTTTCTTTTTTTATTTTTTCTTTCCAATAGCAGCTCCTTCATGTGTTTGATTATTCATCTTGTTTGTAACTTTATAAAAAGTGACAATTAATATAACATTTTTACCCACTTGACTTGTTCATCTCCACGTGTAACTTTGGTTTTGTTTTGTTTTCTATTGTGTTTCTTTACTTTTTTCTTATTACTTGTTCCTCTCCACAGTAGCCTTCGGGTTTTTCAATATACACCCAAAATTAAAATTCTCTGCCTTAAAAAAAAAAGAGAATTTGCTTCCATTTTTGGATTTTTTTGATAGGTAATTCATTTCGGGGATTTTTTTTTATTGGTATAAAGCTTCATTGCTTTGTGTCCTTCTAAATCACAATTAATGGACGGTTTTTTTTTTTTTTTTTTTTGTAGAGCATTTTTTTTGTCAAATCTTTGATTTTAACCCTTTATAACTTTTGTCATTTCCGTAAATGATTCTGTTTTTACTTGCTTGATCTTGCTTTACTTGTAAAGTAGTACTGTATTCCTGACGTTAGTTTGTTCCTTCCCTTTTTCTTGGCAATGAGCGTTGATTTGAGTTTTTTTCCCAAATTACCGCTCCAGTTAACATGTGGTCATAATGGATCCGATTTTATTCAATAGCTTACTGCTGTTACAAGCTAATTAGTTGGATCTTGTTTAATTGAGTCATTTGCTCTTCATGAATTTAATCTGGGTCTATTGTATATTTCCATTGCTTATGAAGTAGCATCAATTTCTTATACAATTTACTTATAAGAAAACATTGTTTTCCATTTTCGTTTACAATTAGTTTGTGCTTTTCTTCTTCTTTGCATTCATCATTTCATCTTATTATTTTGGGGTAGGTCTCAATTAAAATGATTATATAATCAATGGTTTGGATCAAAGATCTTCGTAAGATGGACCCGGGGCACCATGGCATGTCGGGAATAAGGGGAGAGATACGGGACATAAGCGCTCCCTTGGTTGGGGGCGGGTAATTTTGCAGTAGAAATTGTGGGTTTTTGGTGCATGGCAATAGGTGCTTCAGCTGATCATAATTTGATCACATGCAGCAATACGTGTTGTAATTCGGTTTCCGATGGTTGAGTTCTCTGCCCTTTTGGTATTGAGCTGAGCTACTGGAAGATCACACTTGAAGACCTATTTTCCAAGTGCCATATTTTGCAACTAATTAGACATTCATCTGTGTCTTGCGAGTGAAAGTGATGATAGCATATATGTATGTGTGCACTTAAAAGTTTGATTGTGAGGCTTGTTTGGTGATGGATTTAATTTGATGGGAGTTGGAATGCTGGAATGATCTTTTCTAATTTCTAGAAATGGCAAACAAAGGCATAGGAGGAAATTTTGCTCTTCAATGTGCTAAAATGGAGATAAGTTATTTTGGCTGTTCTAACTGTGTTTAGGGTTTTTTTATATATCTTTTTGTTCTTCTTTTGCTAATAAAGAGAGTTGGTTCCATTGAAAGTCTTGTTTATATTGTGAGTTTATATCTTTTGAATTGTTGGTTCCACTGAAAGTCTTGTTTTTGGGATGTATATGTTCAATTATGTTGATTGTTAAGGTAAATTTAGGTACAAGTTATGAATTTCGCACACTTAAATTTCGAGGAGGACTATGTTGAAGGTTTCTTCACAACTTTATAAATGCCCACAAAATCTTAGCGGCGAGTTGGCTTGTTTATCTTCAGTTTAAAAGGCTCTTTATTTCTCCCACTTCGTTAATTTGCCTGCTATTTTCTTTTCTTTTTTTGCAAAGCTCTCTCTCTCTCTCTCTCTCTTTCTCTCTCTCTCTCTCTCTCTCTCTCTGTGTGTGTTTTTGTGCTCGAGTGGTACTTTAGAGTGCAATAGCAACAAAGAATACTGTAAGTTGAGACTTCTTTAAACTCAAGGTTTGTTATGAAAACAGAATTCGTGTTTACTATAAACCCTATCTGTAATATGGTAAGAAAAAGCGGCGATTGTCAACTGATTATTTTTTCCACTTCTAGACTCCTTCTTAGGATTAAATGACATTCTTAAGTTAATGTTCCATTACTGGTTTGAGCTTAACTGAAATGAGTTGGTTGTGGATCTTCTAAAGGTGTGAATTTATTGTATGTTCTCTGCGTTTTTTACTGTATTGTTACATACAAACATACATGCGCATATTACAACTAGATAAAAAAATCCGTGTAATTGCAAATTTAGTTATCGTCACAGAGCGTCAACCAATTGATTGTTTGAATTGATTCAATGGCAGAGAAGTCTTTCAAGTTTGTGATTTGACTTGTATTTTCTATAGGAACTGCAAAACTTCGAGGTTTCTATGTTCGCACTGGAAGTGGAGGAAGTGGCTCCTTTCTGAATGGTACACCGAGAAAGGTAACTCTCGTTATCATCATATATTGGGATAATAAGACGTAGAATTTTATTACATGTGCCTTTGGAATTCATGCTCCCATGAGGGGATTTTTTTAAAAAAAAAAATTATCTTTTTGCATGAAATTCCTTAATTTGAGCTATTTTAATGATTTTCCACGAGCCTTTGGGAATTTATGCTGCCATGAGGGAGGGTTTTATTTTATTATTATTATTAATTTTTTTTGCATGAAAAATTTGAGCTATTCTGATAATTTTAAGGGATATCATTGATCCTTGGCACAAAAATAGTCAAGGCAGACCTTACTTCAAAGACACATTGACTGAACATTACAAGTTTTTTATAATGAATAAATTCTGAATGAATATAAAAAAGGATTCTAGATATTATGTAGAATAGCTCTACATAATTGTTGATTTTTTGCTGCACTTATATTAAATGCTCTAGAATTATATATTAGTGAAAAAGGATAAGGGAGGATCATATGTTTAGTTGTTTACATATGAGTTCCTCTTAGATTCTTTGATTTAATGAAAGCTTTTTGTATCAGCTCATCATTTACTCATTTACTTAGGGTGAGAGTGAGTTTTGGAACCTCTGCCACCATTGTAACGTTATATTAAACATTTTCTCCCTTTTAGTTTCTATTATTAATTAATTATTATTATTAACAATGCATTCATTGAAGTTTTTATTGAAGGCAAAAAATAAAAAATAAAAAAAAGTAGAGAATATAATGAAGCCAAGTACGAAATCCACGCGGATTCAAGCAAAAAATATAACAGTACACATGCAACGCACATACGCTCACCAGTAAACAAAAAAAAGGTTATGGATTGAAATTACACTTTAAAAAGGTTGACATGCTCAAGTTTTTACAATGTGAACGTGTCAATTGTACAAAAGGTTACTAAATGTTCACCCTGACTGTAATTACATTGCTAAAGTTTACAGATAATTAGAACATTTATAATGTTGAGTGAAAAAAAATCTAAATTTAGGCTTTCACTCCCAACAAAAGCAAATAATGTATAGTTGGAATGGTGGAAAAACCTACTTGTGATGGGAAATTAGCAAAAAGAGTGGCCGTAATAACTTTATTTGTATGTATATATACAACTTTTATTTTAATTTTTTATGCATATACATGTGGTCATGTGATACACTTTAATTTTAACTTAATGTCATAGGTAAGAAAATTAAGATCTTGTCAATTGTCAAATGTCTTTTGCATAAGAAATTAAGTAAATTATTACCAACAAATACCCCATCTCATTTTTGCCATCTAATTGTTACACAACCAATTAAATGTTGCAATATGTGTTTTTATCCTATATTTCCCCTATAAAAGTAATAATTGTTTGAAAATAGGTTCCTCCTCATTCTTTCGCCTTTTCACTCGTGCCAGTTTTATTTTAATTTTTAATAATTAAACGTTTAGTGATCTATTTGCAATTAACGGAAACGTTCGATGACCTATTATGAAATTAACCCGTAAAAGAACATAAAGCCCTAGAATCAATTTCCGGCAAGGGGGTCACGCCCAAGACCATGCGCCACCTCCTATCCTCCGTTCACCACCACAGCCTTCGCCGATACCTGCTCCAGTTTGCCCATTACAAGCCGCAGAAGCCTCAGCCACCACCCTCCGCGCCGTCGCCGCCGAAACCCCCAAAGAAACCAACCACTTTGAGCCTCCATGGGGAGTCGTGGGAGGACCCTTACGCTTGGATGTCCCAACTGCGTGACCGGGTGGCGATGAGGCACATGGATGTGTACATGGAGCAAGAGGAGAAGTACACGGAAGCCGTTATGTCTGACACCGAGCGCCTCCAGTCCAAGCTCCAGTCCGAAATGGCCTCACGCCTCGCTACCCATCTTTCCACCCCTCCCCTCCGTTGGGGGCCCTGGTAATTTGCTCTTTCTGTATTTCTTTATTTTCCATTCTCCTGTTATTTTGAGATCCTCCTATGCAAATGCAGATGGCTTAGGCCCGTTCTTGAATATTGATTTTGGCCATTGGAGTTTGCAACTAATAATCTTCAGAAGAAGCTAGTTCATGGAAGCTAGATGTTATATTGGCAGGCCATATGAAGTTGCCTGCAGAGATATTCTTTTGAAAGGCATTAATGCCGCATGAATTTATGAACTGTTTCCAGGAAAGAAAATTTTGGCTATTGAGAGGGAAAAACTATTTGTTTTTCATTTCAAATTTCCAGTCAATTAAATTTTTAAATATTAAGCATAAGGGTTCAGAATTTTAGCATTTAATGTTTCTGTAGATCACTTTCTTAAGGAGCATGCTTAAGATTTGTATAGTTATTTAAGAATTGCAGCAATCGCAGTTAAGCTTAAAAAAAAAAAAAATTGAAGAAAAAAAGGGCAAGAACCTGAAGATTCCTCTTTTGATTCATGGGATATTTTAGGCAGCTTTTTACTGGGAAATCTGGGGTGCTAGTATTTGTTTTGTTTTGTTTGTTATGCCATACAGGTTGTATTATAAGCGAGTTGAAGAAGGAAAGCAATATCCAGTGTTATGCCGGAGATTGGCAAGTTTAAATGAAGAGTTTATATCTCATAAATCTCCATCAGCTGGATTTGATTTCACATCTGGAAAGAGAATTGAGCAGAAGTTGCTTGATTACAATCAAGAGGCTGAAAGATTTGGTGGTACTGTAATTTTTCTTTCGTTCTCTTTTATTTTATACTTCGTTTAAATTATTGTCTTTACATTCGATGTCACACCTTTTAATTTTTTAGCGTTATTTTTATTTATTTACTTTTGGAGTTAATCTCAGGTTATGCTTATGAGGAATTATCAGAAATTTCACCTGATCACCAGCATCTTGCATACACGATGTATGATAAGGACAATGATTACTTTAAATTATCAGTGAGAAACTTGGATTTTGGTTCACTGTGTATCAAACCCCAAGCTGACCGGGTTTCTAATATAGCTTGGGCAAAAGATGGACTAGCATTGGTTTATGTAGTTACAGATGACAATAAGAGACCCTTTAGGTTTGTATTACTGGTTTCTTTATAATGACTATTTGATTCTATTGGAGAGCTGGAGATGAAGTTGTTGTTTGATTATTTCCAGGATATACTGTAGCATGCTTGGATCAAGTGAAGATGATGTGTTACTTCTAGAGGAGCCTGAAGAAAATGTTTATCTCAATATTAGACATACCAAAGATTTTCGGTTTTTGACTGTGAATACATTTTCAACGTCATCATCCAAGGTATTTTTACAGAGACATGTGAAATACATTTTAATTGTTTTCCGTTTAACTAGTGTTTTATGTTCATGACAATTTAGGTCTTTCTAATAAATGCAGCTGATCCTTTGTCTGGGATGACACTGGTTTGGGAGTGTGAGGCGCAAGCCCACTGCATTGTTGAGCATCATCAAGGATATCTTTACCTCTTCACAGATGCTGCTAAACAGGGCCAAACTGTTGACTGCCATTATCTTCTACGTAGTCCTGTTCAGTGTGCATACAGTCCAAGGAAGTGGGAGGTAGCATATTTCTGCTGTTAGTTAAGTATGCAAGCATGTCTCAGTTATAATGGATCTACGTAGCTTTTGCTGTCACGAACCTTATCCTTTTCTGTAATCTTCTACAGAATGTTTTTGTTGATGACCAAGAGTTAATTATTGAAGATGTTGATTTTTGTGATTCATATATGGTACTTACTATAAGGGAAGATAAAAGATATAGGCTATGTTCGGTTTCTCTACCTATGCCCAATGCCAAGGTAATTTTGTCATCTGGTATCTTGTTAAAATCCTCTCATTTCCTTTGTATGTGTTGTTGTTGGCTAGGACTACTTCTATTTGGCCTCGTTATGTTTTGATCATTTTGTTCTCACAAAAAAATTTTATACCTTGTACATTTACTACTACTGATGAAATTTTTGAGTTATCTGTAAAAAAATCCCTTAGGAAAATGATGGATATCGTTTGCCTAAAAATTTGAAGCCAGTCTTTACTTGTACAGTCTGACATTATCTCTTTCATGTTTATGTGCTCTTTGTAACTTTCCTGATGAGAATCATAGCTTACTCTTTTCAATTTCTTCTGTTGATTTGGCAGGCAGCATTTCATTTAAAAGAGCTCAATCCCCAGTTTTTACCTCTTCCAGATCATGTTTGTCAAATATTTCCTGGGCCAAACTATGACTATTATTCTTCAACCATGCGCTTTACTGTAGTATCACCTTTGGTAAGTATATTTCTTATCACTTTACTCTGCTGCTATTTATTAGACTGTAGCTAATAAACTTTTATTTATTTTAAAAAGGAGAAAAGTCACTACCATGCATTGCCTGCGCTGATAATGAATTCAGTTGAATGTTCTCATGTAGATCAAGTTTAGAGCTTGTTTGAACCTCTTTATTCTCCATTTATTCTCCCAATTTATAATTTTACTTATCACTGATTTGATATTTGATTTGACAACTGCTCAATTATAACCACATATTTCAAATATTTTTACATTTCTAATACACATTATACCTCTCTTCTCTTTTTAAATTCACCAAATTTTTACAAATAAAGAGGTTCAAACAAGCTCTTAACTGAAAGAAGCTAGCATAATTTGATATATATATATATGTGTGTGTGTGTATGTATATATATAAACTCTGTTTATTGCTTTTCCTAAACATGGGAGATTAATGGGTTTGTGGTAGGCCCCTTCACTTACCTAGTTTTTTGTTACTTGCTTTATCAGTTTGTTATTTGTTTCCATGGTATTACGGTAACTCAGTAAGTAAGAGTTGGGGAGCAGGTGGCAGGTCGGGCAGAAATTGAGTGACAATTGGGATGAGTTCCTAGTTCTTGCAAGCTTGAAAAACCACTTCATTTTCATTTCATTCCCTGTTGTTTCATTCCAATTTTTTTCTCTAATTCAACTTTTGATTTTTTTCCCCCAAATTACAAGCACAATGAAAAATCCAACTTCGGTTTCCATTTTCAGTTCGTAATACAAATACATAATGTACTGCTACTTATGCCTGCAACTTGATATCAGTGCTGTAAATTGACTGCAAAACTCTTTAACGGGAGAACTTGGTGTAGGAGGAGGAGATGATGGTCTGCTTTGACAAGTGTTACCTTGACTTTAATGGGTGGGAACTGGATCGCCCGACTCTATTGTAAATTTGGATGGATTGAAAGGCTTGATATTGTATCAAATTTACCAATTATTACGGGGCAACACAATTGCCCGGTGGACCTCTAAGCTCTCACTTTTTGGCTGTCAGCGGGGTGGGGTCAGTAAAGGACAAGTGCCATTGATTTGAGATACTTCATCGAAAGACGTACGAGTAGATAGGGAAAATGCTGGAAGCCAATTGCACAAATGGCCTTCTACATTGCATGGACATGGACAGTGGGCCATTGATACCGCGGCATGATAGGAAGCAAGTGTTATTTTTCAGACTATTTGAATATTGACTCAGATTTTAAATTTTATATTTATGCACTTTTTCTTTTTCCATGTTCTAATAAAGGATAAGGAACTTGTTATGATAAGCTTTTAAACCTTTGCCTTTGGAACATCTTTAAAATATCTCTCAAGCATTGAAACTGTAGCTAATAGATGAAAGAAAAGACACCGCATATGGCTCATAGGATACATGTTAAGGAGTTCTGGGATGGATATTGCCCTGTTAGAGATGTTTGTTTCATCATGATAACCTTCAACCTTACTGACAAACTTGAATTCAGATGGTGGTCCACAGTGAGATGGTTAGGAGGGTGGATAAATAGATATATTGTTAAGAATGTGAAGAAAGTTTCAAATTAATTAAAGCAATCTGTTTCTTAAGGAAATGAACCAGGAGATAAGAGTACTTCAAACACCGCTGGAGCCAAGATTTTTATGGAAAATATGGAAAAACTTAAGAGAATACTTGAATAAGACTTGATAATTTTAATAATCAGGAAATAGGTTGCCTACAAATGTGGATTTTTGACTCTATTTATACTACTAATGCATTGAATGCATATGACTCTATAATTACTAATACAATGAATGAAAATGAAACTTATTCTAAGAATCAACTCACTCTTAATTGCATAATTAAGTGACTTGTAACTGTAGAAATAATTTGCATCAATTCCCTAATTAAGTGACTGGTAATTGTAGATTTAATTTGCATCACTAATTGAAAAACCAATGGGCTGTCTATCCGTCACATTTAACCCCGCAACCTCTTTCAATTCCAAAACTACACCATTGCTACAAGAATGATCACTTCCACTATAAATTGAGGACTGTCCCTTTTCAAATTTATTTATACTCCCTTAAAAGTCAGGAGTCTCCGTTTCTGATTTATTGGTAAAGTCAAAGGGCTAGGCTTCCCATGTCATTCCTATTTCAATTTCAGGCTATAAACGGGGAATTGAGTTCATGCCCTGAAATCGTGCCCTTGCCATTCGTACTTTCATTTCCCTCCCATTGATTTCGTTTCAACTTTCTGTGTAATACAGCTTCAATTGTAAACACAGTATTACATATCCATCTCTGGTTCTTGTTTCAGTTTTTTATTTTGAATATAACATAGCTGCAATTACCTCTGCACTGCAAAACTCCTTCGTAGCAATGAAAATAATACAAGAACTTATCTTTTCGCTGAGCAGCTTTGGATAAAGATTCTGAATAAACCAATAAATTTTTATTTTATATCGAAGCTCTTAGGTGTAGTTATGGATATTATAATCATGGGTAGGTCTTGAAGAAAGTTTATGTTCATTGATGCATATTTTGCTGAATTAGATTATTGTACAATGCAGTTCGCTTCAGAGTTATGCACTAAAGCAATTAGCAATGTGTTTTGACAGATCAGTTTCGTCAGAGAAAAAGGTGCTTATTCTCTCATAGTTGGCTGTAGAAGCTTCACTGCATTCTCTAGGACAGCAGTGTACTAAGTAACAATTTGGTCTCTTTTAAAGATGGAATCTTCTTTTGCATGGTATAAATGATCATCAAGGACTAGTGTGTGATGCTAAGCTGATAAAATGCGTTGTTTAAGGCATGAATGATTTGGATGTTCATTCACTTATCGCTCTCTTTCTTTAACTTGTTTTTGCAGATGCCAGATGCAGTAGTTGATTACAATTTATCAAATGGAAAATGGAACATTATCCAGCAACAGAATCTGCTTCATGAAAGAACACGAATTCTATATGGATCAGCGTCTTCTGTTAGCATTTCCAGCGACTCCTCAAGCAGCAAAGCCGGAGACTCTAACCCATGGCATGATCTCTCCGAGTATTATGCTTGTGAATATTATGATGTCTCTTCACATGATGGGATTTTGGTTCCTTTGACTGTGATATATTCTCAGCATAGGAAGAAGGGTTCTCAAAGTCCAGGATTACTTCATGGACATGGTGCTTATGGAGAGATACTTGACAAACGTTGGCGTAGCGAATTGAAAAGCCTTCTTGATCGTGGTTGGGTCATTGCATATGCTGATGTTAGGTTTGTTGTGGATCAATTTATTAGTATGAAGCATCTCAGTATCTTCTTTAATTAATTTTAATGGTCGCATTCTCCATTTTGATTCTCTCTCTGGTCCCCTCTCATGAAGACCATCCTTTTTATGTTATCATTAATTATTGTTATCTGATTATCTTTTAAATGAATTCTTATTTGTGCATAATGCTTACCCAAAGAAAACTTGGGATTATTTCTATAGAAACTGATCAGGGAACTAGTAAGTGTTCTTATCTTTGCTTCTCCTGATGGTTTTAATTTCCAGAGGAGGAGGTGGCAGGGGTTGGAAATGGCATCACGATGGCAGGCGAAAAAAGAAACTGAATTCCATTAGAGATTACTTATCATGTGCTAAATTTCTGATTGAGAAGGAGATTGTGCAAGACGGCAAACTGGCTGGATGGGGGTATAGTGCTGGTGGTTGGTTAGTTGCTTGTGCAATTAACTCTTGTCCAGATTTATTTCGTGCCGCTGTTTTGAAGGTTTGCCAAAATTTTCAATCCATTTATCATTTTTCTTGGTTGATGTTGTAATTTTCTTTATGGTGGCTGTATTGCTCTCATCTAAGTTTGAAAAGTGATGCAGAATTTATAAATGCAAATGTTCTGCTAATTTTTTGGTCTTTAAGAACACCTAATCTTCTACTGTCCTAATCGACTTCCTTGTGTTTGTTGTTCAGGTACCCTTTTTGGATCCAAGCAGTACACTTATGAATCCTATCTTACCACTAACACCTGCTGACTATGAGGAATTCGGCTACCCTGGGGACATAGAAGATTTTCAGGCTATACGTCAATACTCGCCCTATGATAATATTCAGAAAGATGCACTGTATCCAGCTGTTCTGATAACATCATCTTTTAGTACGAGGTAAATTTGTTCTATATTATTCATCTCCTGCCAGCCTCAAGTTAGTGCGTTGTTGAAAATCTCTCACTGTTTCACACACACACACACTCTCTCTCTCTCTCTCTCTCTCTCAGATCGCTCTCTGTGCGCGCGTGTGTGTGCACACATGTACATACATACAAGGGGCACGGCATTTGTGGGCACTCCAATAGGTGATCTGTCTCACATTCTTGAAAGAAATTGTTTAATGTGTGTTTTCTGACATGTAGTTTTGCATTTGTTCACCTTTTCCAATACTATTCAGGTTTGGAGTCTGGGAGGCAGCAAAATGGGTTGCAAGAGTGCGGGAATGTTCTATATACGATCCCAGACGTCCTATACTCCTTAATTTGACAACAGATATAGTCGAGGAAAATAGATATTTGCAGTGCAAAGAGTCAGCTATGGAGACGGCTTTCCTCATTAAGATGATGGATTCATGGTAAAGAAATTACATGTTTAAGGTAATGTAGTTTCACCATGACAAGGCAACCTGTCTGAGTCTTCATAATAGGTTTATACATGGCTGGAGAGATTGTTCTGATATTTCCGACTAATCAAGAATTTGTGGGTTCCTGAGTACAGGGATTTGTTGCAAGGCATTGCGGAGTGGGAAGAGCTTTCATTCTTTTGGTTCATTGCTTCTTGTTGTGACATAAAATTGGAACTATTTGTACACTAAATAAACGTTAAGTGGCTTCTGTTAGAAGTATAACAGCATAATGAGTGGTTCCTTGAATTATTTTATCATCACATGATTCATGTAGCTTAGGTTTTTGGGTATCATAGTGATCGCTCCACCTCCGTCTCCTTTGTACTAGATGGATATACAGATTGATTTATATACGGGGAGAATGATGTCCATCAGTTTTCTCTTTCTTTCAGTTCGCAAATGGGGTGAAATTGTGATTAAACACCATTTCTGTAAATATATTTGTACAAGTGGATTTATCATTTGATTTGGTTTTGAAGGTTACGCCCACAAGTCCTCTTGTGATATCTTTGACTTTAATTGAAATGTGAAAAAAACGCAGACACATTCACTGTTATGTGCCTACTAATTGTTTTGGTCAGTGGCCTCTAAGCCCATATAAAATGACCCCATACTTTCTTGATATAAGGGGACGACGGGGGAGGGATGAGTGTAGTCTGAACTCGAGTTTTCTTTGTAAAAATTTGGGTACCAAACTATTGTAATATACAAAAATTTTATCTTGTCTATACGCAAGTATGTTATTATGTCTGTGTGCAATACGTGACACACATTCTGATTATAAGTGTGGGCGTTTGTAGTTTGTATATCAAGGGTTCAATTCCCCTTTCTGTACCATCCCCTTATAACGTTAATGTTAAACATTTTTTTAAATAATAGATTGTGTTATTTATACAATTAGATTTTTATCTGTGCATTGCAAGTGCAATATCAAAACAAATAATATCTATTAGTTTATACATAAGATTGAATAACGTATGATTATCTAGTTGCCAACTGTAATATTTTGTTATCTTATTGTGAACTACCATATATTATATTAAACTGTACATGAAATGTTATTATGGGATCTCAGGAAATGTAAAGTATTTTGAATTTTACAGTCTTTTAGTAATTATGAAATGTTAATTGTAAACTATTTATCATAAATTATTTTATTTATTTCTCGTCTTAATATATTAGAAAACTGAGTGACATATGAAATAACTTCTACATGATAATAATAAATAACAAAAGATCAATATATGATAACAAAAGAAATAATCTAATAAGTGCTACATATAAAGGCATATTTAAAATATCTAAACAATATGAACAAATACGTAAAACACAGGGCACAAAATGTGGGAAATGTGGTCATATAAAATATGAACAAATTAGGTAAAACACGGGATAAAATGCGGGAAATGTAGTCATATAAAGAATAATGAACAATAAAATTTTCTTACGATTATCTTATGAATACATAAGACGTGGAAATCAATAATAAGTAACAAGATGAAAATAGATGTTAACCTTCGGGAAAAAAAAACTCTACTAAAATATGCTGACTGACATTGAATCTTTAAAAAAAAAAAAAAAATTCAAGTAACATATGTAAAATGAAAACAACAATAGCAACACTTAAAAAATAGGTTTTTTAACATGTTTATTAACATATAGTATGCTACAGAGTAAAATTCATTTTCTCTAACGATTTAAGTTTTGATAACTTAAAATTATTTCATTAATTAATATCCTTCAAAATAATTAATTTGATGGTTGTGGCTTCTAAAGCACGGTGAAGAAGCCTTTAAACAGTACAAACTACACAGCTTTCTACATATAAGATACGATAATTATCAAAGAATGAGGTAATTATCGAACAAAAACCCTAAATCTAAAATAGATATATCTGTATTTGAAAAATACAGAAAGTATAATATTGTAGGTTCTAAATAGAACCACAAAAGAGGCAAAATAAAGAAGCCTTAGAAAGAGTAAAGTTGTTTGTGATAAGGATAAGAGAGTGTAGAAAACTATAATCTTTAAAAATCAAAAAGTTAAACACGCTTTTGATTGGAGCAAATTAAGAGCACAAAAGTTGGTTATTTAAAAAAAAAAAAAATTATTGCACCATGTACCAAATGCGAATAAAAAAGACGCAAAAGCCCCCCGCTAACAAACTTTTTGGCGGGAAAATTCGTACAGAGGTACCACAGACTAATATCTTTTAATTAATATATATATATATATATATATAGATATATAGATTATTAGATTAGGATAGAAATAAAATAATTAGACTTTCTTTCTAAATCCTCAAGTCATTTGTACTATTTTTTACTCCAATATAAGTTGTCTAATTTTGGCCTTCTTGGGTAAGTTTCTTTCTTTCCTTATTATTTATTTATTTATTTTGTCTGAGAGTTTTGAGAATTGTCTTGAATTTATTTCCAATAATTACTCCTACTCTTCTATTCCAGGCTCATGCCGAAAAACATGACTATGGATCAGGCCATCCCCTAGATTTCGGGGGCCATATGTGAAATTTAAATGAGGCTTCATTTTAAAAAAATTTAGCAAAAACGCGATTTTAATGGTTTGAATTTTAAATATTTAACTTTTATATTGAAAAAGGTCAGCAAAATAAGTAAATGTTTTAATAATTTTCAAAGGAATTTTCATCTCAATAAGCATTAATATTTATCAATTTGTAACACATTCAATTATATTTTACCATTTAAGAATCATATATACAATGCTAAAATACTAAGAGAGCCATTTTCTTATAAAATTATACTATATATTTAGTATTTAGTATTTGAAATTCAATAAAACCTATAAGAATTGTAACTATTACTAAATACCAAAAAAAATGAAAATTTAAATTGGCCTGGAAAAAAAAATTTGTGGTTCAAGGATTTGAACTTTTGACCCAAAAGACAGACTTAAATGTATAACTTCATCAATAAGCTACAAAACAACTGATGCTAAAAATGTATACACATTGTTTTTATTATATTTATTGGACATATGTTGCAAAAAACTCAACTACAAACCTTTCTACGTTTTCCTACTGGAGGCCCTAATTGACTGCTTTGCTCGATTAGTAACAGGGCCGGCCCTGCTGTGGAGTTATATATGTGTGTGTATTTTGCAACCCAGGTTAAAATAATTGATTTAACCTCATTTTTTAATCACTGCGACAAATCTTGACCCATATATGCAATGAAAAAAAATTCTACTATATGTCTCTACAAGAAAGAGGAGCTATAGTGGTGACATTTGCTGACGACATCAGGTGTTGTTACTATAGCGTTGGTTACGGCGGCCACTTTGAGTCGCCGTAGTAGTCGTCATCCTATAGCAGCAATATCAAAATATCATCGCTATAGGATGTTTTTACAAGGACGACAAGTGATGTCGCTGCTATATATTAGTATATATAGTGACGACATGTAAAGGTCGTAGCTATATTTCTTGATTTAAAACGATGACCCATAAATGTCGTCTCTATATTATTGGCAGGAAAATTTTTCGCTTCTGCTTTTGTATTTAGCAACGTAATATAATTGCTATAGAGAAGACAGTAATCACTGTAGTAATATAATCTACAAAATATATATTATAAAAGCAAGATAATAACTAAAAGTCAAGCTAGTCCAATTGGCAAGATACTGAAAGGGCCGGGCTATGGGTTGGGTTAAAAAAACTTTTGTGACGAAAACTGATTGATTTTATAGCCGCGATTTTTAGCGACAAACATATCATTGCTACAATAGACCAAAATACTATTGGGCTATTCGTATAAGCTTATAATAACGACGTCATCACAGCAAAAAATCACTACATTAGGCCTGTAGAGATGACATTTGAGTTTGTCGCCGCTATAGGCGACATTTGTTGTAGTGTGTTTTCCGAAAAGCTTCGTTAGGCATCCGTTTAGAGCCTATATCATACTTCATTATCCCTTGTGTGATTTTAGTTAAGTATCAGATAAATAATGTGATATAATAACAACCAATAATGTGATTTGAGAGTTTATATTAACGGCTGATATTCTGCCACGTTAGTGTTTCATACCATTACGATGCCAGTGTTTGGCACTTGGATCATACTGACATCTTGTGTTTTATTACGAATTGAATGCAATAAAACATGTTAAATTCAAAGCTTGAATTTGATACTTTTTACACCTTACTGCACTTCCGTACTATTAACAAAGTTAAAACACGACAAGACAAATACACGACCTCAATTACACGCCAAGACATTACAAATACGCATGACCTCAATTATTTTCCAATAGAAAAAACTTTCACAATATTTATTTCATCATAAATTATAGCAGAGTCAGGAGCTATCAGAGGACTGGGCCGAAAGGATGAGTCGTATATTACGTACGGCTAAATTACTTTTATTTATATATATATATATATATATTTTAAAAACAAACTAAACAAAAAAAATTTTCTAATTGAGGGGGGCTGGGGCCCGGCATGGCCCCCTAGCTCCGCCACTGATCATAATAATATAATTAGACAAGAGTGGTATTCGAAAACCTTGCAAAGGTTTTGTTATAAAACCCCCATTTTATGTGGTTTGTATAAATACACGACATATATATATATATTTGAAATATTTTATGTGGTTTGTATAAATATCAATTTGGACCACATGAGACGAGAATTTTTTTTTTATAAAACCTTCGAGAGTTTTTTTTAGTATTTTCAAACCACATACAATACAATTCTTGTAGCATAAACAAGAATATTATATATATATGTGTGTGTGTGTGTCATTTTCCAAAACCTTCAGGAGGTTTTGTTACAAAGCCTCTTACACGGTGTATAGATGTACACTATGTCTATTTGAAATACACATGACTTGCATGAAATACACGTGACATGTATTTATGGACGACAAGTAATAACTCAGGTGGGAATTTCCAACTAATGTATTTTTTCAGAGAAAGTAATAAAAAGGAAAAGTTTTACAAAATTACATTAAAATATCTCTAATGTAAATATGTAGTCTTGGAAAAGAGTTAAACAAATAAAAACACAAATTTTAATTGTCTCTCTCTTGTTTTTTTTACCTTTTCTTTTCTTTATTTTTCATATTTTGCTCACAATGTCCTTCACACTTTCTAGTTTCTAGACATAAATATTGTTAAAGACATTGTGGAGAAAAAATAGAAAATAAAGAGAGAGAAAAATAAGAAATAAAAGAGAGAAAATTGGAATTTTTATATTTTATTTAAGTGTTTATCTCTCCGTCACGTCAACCCAAGACTATACAATTGCATTGGCGATGATCTTGTGTCATTAGATGGTAGTCATCATAGAGTGATATGACAATTGACAAAAAAGATACTTCATCCGTCTCACAAAGATAGTCCAATTACTATATGAGGCGTGTATTTAATTTTTCATTTACATATACTTACTTCTACTTAATTATCACCTCTACTTAATCACCCATATCAAATACCTAGGTAGGCAAATTTTGTGGGAACTGAGCTATGTAATTAAATTAATCAAATTCATTCTTGACAATGTGAAAAGTTTATTTATCTTCCCTGAAGCCACCCACCTAACTTCTCCATATAATAAAGCAAGTCAATGAAATACAAAAAATTTGGCACGATCGAGGCTGAAACACAAAATTATTCTAGGCGGGTTCTTCAAATTTTACTTTCATAATTTTAAGTGAAACCTACTTTGTGTGTTCGTTTTCCTTGAATTCAAATTTGATGGAAAATTTTTACAGAATTTCCAACCGCCAGAAATTGAGTTTTCATTTTGGGTTTTCAAAATTCTGTAGACTTTTCCTCATGCCGGCAGCTGGATAAGGAAGATAAATTGGGAATATTAGTGTTCAAATTATAAATAAATGCACTCTCTCTAGCCCACGCATTTTAGAAATTGGCTATCTAGAAAGTTGGAACGAATGTATAGCTGATTGACGAGTCTAACGTAATTCATTAACTTTATAAAAGGGTAGCAATGAAAATTACATGTAAAATTAATTATTCCAATCAAATTAACAACAATTTCTTAATCTCTACAAAATTACCAAACTAGCCTATCTTTTGTGGGACAGAGGTGGTATTTCACATATTAAATACTTGACATTGACATATTAAATACTCTCTCTCCAAAATATGTAATAATAATTTGTTAAATATATAATATGCACATTGTTACATTGAAGAATTTATTGAATGTAATGTTAATATTCTTTACTATATACACATTGTTAACATTATTACATTGGAGATGCTCTAAGTTAACTTTTTAAATTTTGGAAATCTTGTAGATGCTCTGTTTTCTAGATCGGAAGAGCTTTTCTTCTTTTCTTAGTTGGGTTGATTTGCATGGAATAACTTTTGTTAAATAGATCATGCAAGTTACCGTGAAAATGTTTAAACATCAAAGGTCTAGTGTTATATTATCACAACACTAAATATATGACGTGCTTGAGTGAATTGTGATGATGTACTAATATTATACCAGTTATAAGTTAATCTTTTTAAATGAAGAAGAGTTTATTTCAAGTTACGATTCCGATAACATGAATTGAGAACTTTCCTGTCTTTGGAATTTGGTTCCTTGCTGGTATTGTCATTTTGCTGGGAATTCAATTTAAGAATGATAATCTTTAGGATTTTCAGAATTTAACTTCTTGTCAATAACAAAATCTTTCGGATATTAGAATTTAATTTCTAAGTTAGGCCTAGTTCATTTAGTTAGTTAGGTTTAGACTTTGGAACTTGGAGGTCTAAAGTACGATTTTTCTGTATGGGGGAAAAATTCAGGTACTTCAGGAGTATCTTTACATGGTACTCTAGGCCAATTAAGAATCTATTAGGACCTTTGAACCAAGTGTGAGTTATTAATTGGTCTTGAGTACTGTATTACGGTACTCTTGAAATACCAGATATTTCGTAGTGATTTTTTTTTGAATTACGAGAGGATTGTATGAGAGGGGAGTTGAACTAGATCTAGAGTGTGTGAAGTTAACATGAATGCCATTGGATTACATGACTTTCGGTTAGTGATATAGTGATATTACCAAGGCCAGACTTGAGGGTATGCACAGCGGGCATGTGCTTAGGGCCCAACAAGGAAAGGGGCCTAATTGCTAAAATCCCTTTTTTTTTGGTCAAATACACATATAAATTGGAAATGTGCCATTTTTATGCCATATGACATTAGGCATCTAAATTCTTACGAAGTTCCTTTTTAATTAATGATATATATTACATAATATATACCCCAATCTCTTAAATTCTTCCGTATTTTCTAATCATCTTCTTTCATGTTTCTCCTCTATTTGATTAAAAGTACTACAAATTTTAATATATATGTTAAACAAGTATTTGTTTTGACAACTCAAACCGTTCAAAGAAAAAACTAAAAAAAACTCCCAAAAAAAAAAAAAAATCAATTGTAGTAGGGTTTATTCTTGATTTGTTAACTATTGTATAATTTCTTTTTGTTTAACAACTTAAATTATGGTTTTGTTTGGTTAATATTGAATAATATTAGTCTTCTTGTATTTTTTGCTCCATTTTTAGAGCATAACTTTGTATTTTTGGCTCTATTTTTAGACTATAGCTATAAAGGGCAAAAAAAAAAAGGGGAAAACCGGTCACTATAGGGGCACATTTTTAAAATTCCGCTTAGGGTCCTGATCACTACAGGTCCGGCCCTAGATATATTACATCAAAATAACATTATCTGTTGCCATTAGACATTAGACTATTTGAAGATTTCAACAAGTTACCCCTTTTTAACGAAGAGTTTAGTTCAACTTAGGATTCATTCAAATCACATGAATTTAGATCGTTCGTGTATCTGGAATTTAGGTGCCTTGCTGTATTGCTCTTTTGCTGGGAATTCAATTTAAGAATGATAAACTTTTAGGATTTTCAGAATTTAACTTCTTGTCAATTGTCAATGACAAAAACCCCAATTCAACAACCCAAGTCTAATCAGTTCGATCGAGACTCTAGAAAGTTTCTAGTTTTATTCCTCTATATTGAAGGTTTGTTGAATTTATTGTAAATTTCCTAGCATCGTATTTCAGTAGGAATATGTATTTACACATTTAAAATATATATTATAATTGTACCATTGAAAAAAGAATCCAATTTTTCAATGATTTGCGCGCTTGTATGACAGTTTTATATTTATAGAAAAACAAAAAGAAGACAATACAAGTTTACAATGTGTTTGACGATAGACGAAATTGATAATATAGAAATTATGAGATTAACTTATAGAGAACAAAATTTACATGGTTACACTCTTATAGGAAAATGTTTTGCCTTTTTGAGGGGGGGAAAATTATAGTCACCTGCATAAAATGTGAAAAGCTTTTTTTTTTAATGGAAAAAATGTTAATCAAACGCTACAGTAATAGCCACTAGAATGACAAAGAGACTTATTCTAATGGTAAAAGGTATCCTCTTATTGGGTTCTTGAACTTGAGTCTTAGCTACTATCTCAACTCTTACAATCTTCAAATTGTACTTTATATAGAAACAATATAGAAATAAAATATACTTCCAAAATTTAATGTTAAATGAGGAACCTTCTTGTTGTTAAATAAAATTTTAATAATCTAATTGTTGGCAACTAAAGCTTAGTGCCCTGGTTGTAAGTGGAGTGAAAACTCTCATCGCTTCAAAGTTCAAGAGTTATCTTCAATTATTAGTTATATTATTTTCAATAATTAACACTTCTTCTTGTAGTATAATAACAATTTAGAATCTTGAAATACTGACTCGAATCAGGATTAATAATCCAATACTTTTGTCATTAGGACCAACTCGTTTGTAGTCAAATAACACTTTTGCTTCAGGGGTCTTATCAGGAATCAGATGAATGTAGGGTTTTAAAACATTTACTTATTTAACTTCTTTAACAATGGAAATGGTCAAACACCAAAATTCTTTGTGTCGTTACAGATGACGTGGTATAATAGCATCTGATAATGTGATTTGAGGTGGGGGTGTGCTGTTTTGATATTATGCCACATCAGTACCAGTATAACATCTGATGTCGAATACTTGAACATTCCTATTAATTTCTAAAATAGTGCTACAAATCTTGACATATTCTAATACACTTTGTTATTCATATCAAGCGAAATCGTGACAAGTACACGTGAAGTAAATTGGTTCATAATTAAATACGTTTGGTAAACAATAGTTTTTATTTATTTATTTATTGGAAACATTACAAGAGGAGGGTAGGAGAACCGAGAATCCAATCCTAAACTAATTGTCGAACACTTATTTGAATGACATGTGACCACATGGGTCTTGACGGCAAACAAATATAGTTATTTTTCCATGATTAAATTAAAATTGATTCTTGAAATATGGTGCATATATCTAGTTAGCCATATCCAGCAAACATTGGCTAAGTTTCTCGGGAGTGGAGATCATTGCCATGTGGTCAGCATCCTTCATCTCTTTCACTATTGCCACCCCACTATTTTCAATTTGCCAGCGCTGGAATTCTTCTGGTATAGCTTTATCCTCACCGCACATGACATAACCACGCTTGACGGATCCAAACCCTTCCGCCGAAAACGCGCTTTTCTTTGACAAGTCCTCACTAAAAAGAGAACTTGGCCTCAACAACGCTTTTGCTAACGCCACGTCCTACCATATGCATGGGAAACACTTATTAGTCAATAAAGGATAAGTTTGGCAATCGGCCATAAATAGAAACGTGATACTCTTAAATTTGTAGTATATAAAGACTAATTATAATAGATATAATTTATAACTGGTTGCAAACATACTCATAAACTCCCTACGTTCCACAAAGATATTTACTTTTCATTTTTCACATAAATTAAGAAATTAGATCGTTTAATGTTATTGAAAATGTACAGTTTAACAATATATTTTTTAATATACTCTTTGATTTATTTAATATTTCACTTTAGTTGTTATTTATTGTTGATTAATATACACTATAAACGAGAATATATTAGAAAAACTAAAATTTTAACTTAGAAAAGAGGAATATCTTTTCGAGACGAAGAAGTATTTTAAGTCCCTTCACAAACATGAAGAACGAAAAATGTTCAAATTCAAGAAATGTTTTTAACTCAAACGTACATAACTGGTTCGATATTTCAAATCAAGTTAAAAATAGCCATGTGAACAAAAGGTCCCGTTCATTAATAACCCATTAATGAGAGATCGGAAGAGCACACGATTGTTCTCTCAGTGGGACACAATTTTTATTCTCGTACAAAAAACATATGGGACCATGAAAATTTTGTCACTTTCACATAGTGCAGTTATGGTGCCGTCTACTGCAAGTAAGTGCATCTGTGCATGTAACATGTATGCATGTCACGAGAGAAGGCAACGTCACTGAAGGTGCTAAAATGCTGCGAAAAATATTTTGCTATACCTCAGGAGAGCAGAGCTGATAGAGCTTGGATTCAATGAAACTGGGGCCAAAGAACATTGATGTGAGATGCTCTTCCGATCTCCTACCAAAAGGAAGAAATTGAGTGTCCAACCACCCTTCTGTTGGAGTCCGGTCAAAGTACTGCCAAACAAGTTAAAAGTAAACATTATTACTAGTGGAAAAGTAATCCAAAATATCTCATTTTGTAATTATAAACTTACCATCAATCAATAAATTTGCAACTTGCAAGTACTTGTTATTAACTAGTAGGTTTCAATAATTAGATATTTGCTATCGTAATAACATCATACTGCGATAATACATACAATACCAACTAATAATATAATTATATCAACACCAT
The DNA here is from genome assembly GCA_963692815.1 of Nyctanthes arbor-tristis. Taxonomy (NCBI): domain Eukaryota; kingdom Viridiplantae; phylum Streptophyta; class Magnoliopsida; order Lamiales; family Oleaceae; genus Nyctanthes; species Nyctanthes arbor-tristis. Next base: position 33,053 of record CAVNYN010231006.1, read on the forward strand.
CATATTATATCAACTGTTGATACTATGCCACACTATCTACCAGTACTATAATGACACGTGCTTGATCAAAGATTCAAAGTTATGCTATTAATTCGCTGTGAAAAATTTCAAGCATCACCTTATGGTGCGACATCTGCTTGCCCCTCTTTTAAGTGAACCAATATAAAGAAAAGTAATTGGTCTCTTTATTGGTGTGTTACTTGTCGAGTCTATATAACTCACCAATATGTCAATGGATGGAGCCATAAAATACTATCCAAATGGAGTTATAACGGGACTCTAGTTAATTGTCCAAATAGCTAAAAGAGACTCAAACAATCTAGTGTCTTTTTCTTCCCAAATACCATGTGATGTCATATCTCATTTGTATAAAATAGAGTGACTCTTGAAGTTACCTGGTCCAAAACATAGGATGGCGTATGCACAGTATCAGGCATGAAGGCAGTAAGAAAAATGGCGATAGAAACCTTGTGAGGGTATTTCTCCATTGCAAGAGCCAAATTCAGGCCACCAAGACTATGTCCAACTAGAACTACCTCTTCGTCCGGCGGAATCGACTCCATGAGTTCTAGCAACGGCAGGGTATAGTCGGCAAAGGTGCGAAGATCGTCTAGCCTCTTAGGGTTGATGCCGGAAGCTGAGAGATCAAGCGCCGTGACACGGTGGCCAGCCGCCTCGAGCAGCAGTTGCAACTTGTACCAGCACCAAGCTCCATGGCAAGCACCATGTACCAGCACAAAATGGATTTGTGGCTTTTTGCCTACCATAATTTCTTTTGTTTTGAATCAAATATCAGGTACATATCTTATATATACATATACATGAAGAGGAGAGAGACGTGGTTTAAAAAAAAAAACAAAAGAAAAAGATGGAAAAAGTCTATATTAATTGACCACATATTTTTTCTTACTTTTCATTTTGATACGTTTGATGCTGTTATGTCACTTATATGTCTTATGTGGCTACATCTATACACGGATGTGACTATATGTATTCATGTAGCGTGTGTGTATATATAGCTGTATGAGACAGTAAGCGTCATAAATATAACCATTTGAGTCTTGGAAAATTATTATTGAACTGAAACATTACTCAAACGCCTCTTAAAGCAAGATTAATATAGGGGGAAAAAAGTTAAACGGAAAAAATCTATTTTCAAATAACATGTAGGGAAAAACATTTAAATTAGACACGTGACATAATTTAATATTTAATATGTTTGTGGGACAAGATCAATTGGGAGAGGGGGAAAAATGAAATTTGAGCCCCAATTTTCATACATTATTTGTGTTTTTGTGTGTGTGTGTTTTTTTTGGGGGGCCGGTAGATTTTCAAAGAAGACATATCTGTCTCTGGGTTTAGAGACAGATCTGTCCATGCGGCCACATGGTGGCATGGACCTCAATGTGTGGCCACACTCGGGTGCACGGTGTGGCCAAACAGGTATGTGCGGCCGCACAGTGTGGTCGCACACACTTATGCGGCCACACAGCCACATTGAGGCCCATGCAGCACTATGGACAGATCTATTTCCGAACTCCGGAGACAGATCTGTCTTATTAGAAGGACCGGGGGTGGGGGGAGACAAAAATTACGAGATCGGAAGAGCGTCGTG
>CAVNYN010231011.1:0-28939 GCA_963692815.1 Nyctanthes arbor-tristis
TGGAACGACACCGTTTTATCATTTTAATTAATGTTATTATTATTGTATTATGTTTTTAGTAAACGCATTTTGCTTTCTTTTGATTCATGTCGTTTTCACAGTACTTAGAAGAGCATGTGAGAATAGTGGGAGTCAATTAAGATTTTATTTTCTCAATTCTTCCTTCGCGAATCTCTCTGTATCCTCAACTCTTCCTTCTTCCCCTTATCTCTTCTCTTTAATTCTGTAATTTCCTGTTTTTATCAATTCAATTCTTAGCTGAAGCGTCAAACCCAGCTGATTTTGTGGGAGATCGGAAGAGCGTCGTTATTTCCATTCAGTTTGGCCTAGTTGGTGACAACTTCTTGTTACAAAGTGTTTCTTTTTCTGCAACTTTATACTGGAAGCCTGCAAAAGTGTGCCTAAATCTCGACTGAAATATAAGTTCTCATCAAGAATGAGCCAAAGAAGAAGGGCAACCAGTACGAGGCCATCTATAGTTTCTACTTCAGGGATTACGGCATATATCAGTGCAGAGGCGTACTTGACGTACAAGGACATGTATCTTGCCGTACAAGTGGCTCCAGTGTGTTCGAAGGGGTGTACGGTCAGGTGAGACTGGCAGATCCATATCCCGTTCAAGTTGTTCTACACATTCTACTTGGAAAGGGATATGGGACCTGCCGGCAAAGTTGTTGGGTAAGCCAGTTGATACATTGCTGGCGGTAGAGCCCACAGCGGCTACCAAGGCCTGCAGTATGATTAGAGCCCTGAAAGCGAAATCAAAGTTGGGGATGGAGGAGAAACGAAGAATAGAAATCAAATTTGGGGTCGGAGGAGTTGAGGCAAATTTATCTCTCTAGATATGATGTGTTTATCTAGTTAGAAGGGAACAAGGGCATAAAAGTAATTTGAGGGTCGTTTGTAAGAGATTATGTGAACTTTTCCCTACAATTGACATATCACGGACCATTACATCAAATAACAACTTTTCACTGTTCAACAAAATTAAGTCAGATGTATCAAAAATTCAAATTTCAATATTATAAGCCACTCTAAATATAAACGATACCAAATGGACACTAAAGTACAACGTCGAAATAGATGACGAAGGAAATAAGATATGTTCTAATTTAGTATATCGATACTATAGATTTTCTATAGAAATAGATCAGGCTCTGATTTCAGAGCCCGGTCGGTTTCTATAGCTGGACCGATCAATATTGTCACCCGTTACTCTTTCCATGTATTGAAGAATTGTTCACCACTTGAACTCCGATCTATTTAATTAATTCTGATATCATTTGGTTACTAATCCTTTAATTCCATAGCTCAAATAATATTAATTAGTAACTTATAATTAATAATATATATTAATATATACAAACAAAGTCCTCATGCTAATCACAAAGTAAGAATTATTTCTCTTTTCACGTTAAGCATATTTCATAAAAGCTATTTTTTCTTTCTGTTCTCTCTAGTGGAGTACCATCCTAATCATTTTGAAAATTCAAAACTAGAGAACTTGATCCATTACCTTGAAATCTTGAAATTCATTAACTTGAATAAAAAATAGCGCAGTACTCGTTGGTTTCACTCTTCAAAATGAATATTCTTGCTCTACATTCCTTCTATTGGTTTCACTCCTACTCTCCTACATTCTAATACTTTTGATACTTTTGTAATTAAAATTAGCCAACTGGAGCATCTCTCTTCAATGATCCTGAATTAATATCTTGCATTTCTCAATGTTCGATTTCTTCTTCTCAATTCCTTTCTTGCATAACCTTTTCTTCTCATATGTTATATGAGCTTAACCTTTCATATAGTCTGATACTTGCTGTTTGATTTACATTATCATGGGTGTCAACATTTGTCTTACATGGAACTATGAATTTCTTCCATTTCTTCAAATTTTGGTGAGAATAAATTTGTTTTCAATCAAGATTTTTCTATACAAGGCATCAAGAGAATACTAAGATGCATAGTACCCCAAACCTCTTCTGTTATCATGAACCATCTTTCTACATCTGTTATAAGAAATTTTATCCAAAATGGTTGCCTTTTAGTGGTACTATTCAATTACTAACTTTTATGAACTTCCAACCATGGATTATAGAGTATGGAGTCAACAAGCATGATGTTGAAATAGGATTACAGTTCACCTATCATTACTTTTAATGTTTGTTTCAATACTATTATTTATATATATAGTTAGTTATCTTTTAACTTCCTATACACATTTCCAAAGTCGTTGACAAATAAAAGCTAATCCTGATCACAAAATGGTAACACAGCATAAATTTAATGCAAAACCAAAAATAATAATCTTAACGAAATCTTGAAGAATTGATACTAAGGTTAGTCGATGTCTACTTGAATGCTTAATTACTACAATTTAAGAACATGTATAATCCTCAAAAGACCAAATATTCATTTGAGATAGAATCGCAGGCCAAGTCATTATCGCGCATTCAACATTTGAAGGCTTTGAAGCTGGCATTTCGAGATATGGTGAGATCGGAAGAGCGTCGGTGGGAAAGAGTGTAGGCAGATATGAAGCAAATGAATTGATATTGCGATAAGGTATGTCTATGGTTCACATTCAAACAGAATCTTTACAAACAAGTACTTATTATTCCATCACCACAATTACTTTCACATGGTGTTTAGCAGAGAAATATTAACATAGAATAATTCAATCCAGCTAATGAAAAAGAACAGGGTCATAGCTTCTAGTTGTTATATGGCTATTATAGCATAAACTTAACTGAGACCTCAAACAGTGGAAGGATGCTAAAAAACAATCAGTGGAACACCTAGTTTTGAAGAATCCCTAGATTAAGGTTTTGTGCAACATTCCTATAGAATAACTAGCTAATTAAACTATCATTAGGGTTCGGTTACACTTCAAAAAAAAAAAGCTTTGGTTCTCGACCTGTTTAGGAACTTGTTCAGAAAGAATGCTTCCACTTCACCAGGGGAAGGCAGCAGTTCGATAGGCTAAAAACTTTAGGGAAAACCCACAGTGGCTGTATAGGACGAGCAACGACCAAGGGATTAGGAGAGAGAAAGTTGTGAGAAAGAGGGAGGGAGAGAACAAGATGCATGGGAGAAAGAGAGGCGAGATAGAGAGAGAGAGTTGCATGGGAGGAGGAGAAATGAGAAGTGGGGGGGGGGAGAGCTACATGGAAGGAGGGTTGTGAGCGTCAGAAGATGGTAGTCGAGAGAGGCTGGCAGAGTCGTGTCTTTTTTTTGTACTTCGTAGCAGAGAAACCCTCCCTATGATTGGGGAGGAAAAGTGAGAAGAGGAGAAAGGGTGAGAGAGAGAGGGAGAGAGAGATGCACAGGAGAGGTTTGCAATTGGCAGAAAATGGCGGTTGAGAGGGGCGTGGAGCAAAGACAAAATGACACAGATGTAGTGTCTTTTTTTTATTTTATGATTTGTAGCGGAGAAACCCTCTTTACAGTCGGAGAAGAGAGGTAAGAAGTGGGAAAAGAAAGAGCGCTGTAGGGGAGGGGTTACGAGCGGCAAAAGATGGCAGTTGAGAAAGGCGATGGGAAAAGATAGAATGACACTCGAGACAGACGTAATGTCCTTTTTTTGTACTTTGTAGTAGAGAGAACCTCCTCATGTTCAGGGATTAAGGCCCAAAATATTTGGATCCAATGCTTTTTTATCCTCTTTTTTTTTTTCCCTTTGGGTAAATTAATAAATTAAATGAATACCTATTATTACACTCTTTTATCATATATATATATATATAGGGTAATTTACACCTAACATCCCCGACCTTTCAAAGTTTAATAGATTTCATCCCTAATCTTTATGTTTGGTCTCGTGAGTCCTCAATCTTAAAGAAAATCTCTCCCCAAGTCCTTATTGACTGATTCCCTCCAGTTTGACCATTAAATTTTTATAAAAAGACACTTTTACCCTTACTTGTCATAATTAAATAAAGAAACAATGAAGAACATTTTAAGATCCTCAAATACTAACAATCATACCTCATGTTATATAGGTTATTCTTTCTGCTTTATAAAAACTCGAATTGATCTCGACTGTTTTCCTTCAAAATATGTCAACAAACATGTTATTTCAACCTGAAGAGATGTCTATAGTGATTCCAATAGAGCATGGCTTCATGCCAAACCCAATCTCGGAGGGTTCTTATCAGGCCATCTTGAAAGGGAAAGTTTCTATCAGTTTCATGTAGGTTTACTCAATCTTTTTGGTTTTTAATCTGGGTTCTTTGTGTTTATTTTTGTTCCCTTCCCCCATAAGGAAAGATTAAAAACTTCCTCCATCCCACTTGACATGCCACATAGGCACCACCATCTATTTTTAAAATATGAAAAAAAAAAGAAAAGAAAAGAAACCAACACCTCCCACCCCTCGCTCTCCCTCCTCTTTTTAAGGCCAAACATTGCTGCTGGAGACTCTAACTTCTAGCAACATTCATCATTGATGAAAGTTGTAAAAACAATAATGGGGAGTTCTCTCTCTCTCTCTCCCCCCTTCCCCAAAATTCAACGGCAATTGCAGCAGAAAAAATTGGGGGGTTCTTCGCCTATTTCTGCTGCCGAATTAGTTGTAGCAAGAAAAAAATCAGAGGGTTATCCCCCATTTCTGCTGCCCAATTCAGCAGTAGAAATGGGGAAAGAGCCCAGAAGAAAAAATCAAGTGGCTCTCCCCCTATTTCTACAGCCAGAAGTCGGCAACAGAAATGAAGGGAGAACTCCACAATTTTTTTTTTACAACTTTCGGCGGCAATGAAATGCTGCCAAAAGTTGTAAAGTCTCTAGCAGCAATGGTTAACACCGGAAGAGGAATGGGTGGTTGTTTGGGGGAGCGGGAGCGAGGGTGGGAGGCATTAGTTTCTTCTTTTTACCTTCCTTTTTTTTGTACTTTAAGAATAGATCGTAGTGCCCATGTGGCATGCTCAGTGAGATGGCGCGAATTTTTAATCTTCTCCCATGGGGAGGGAACAAAAATATATCTGTGTTATTATAAGACGCTCATACGATATTTTTCATATGTCGTTTGGAGGAGGTTGATTGTTCTACAATTCCTTGAATGGCTCTGAGTTCTCCAACTCAATTTCCTCGGAACAGGGCGAGGATCTACAAGACTCCGGGTACGATGGACTAAAGTAGTTCTCCTAATGGGCTTGCGAGACTATCTTGCTTTAGACATAACAAAGTATTAAATTATCCAGTCGTTTAATAACGTGTTTATATGTGTGTGTGTGTGTACACAACAGACGCATCTTGATTTGGTATTTCACAATGTGAGGATAAAAGTGGTATTTTAGAAAAGTTTAACATCCAAATGGACGGAATTCATTAAAAAGGAATTGGAGAGAGATCTTCTTAAAGGTTGATAACTCACGAGACCAAAAATAAAAGTGAGGGACGTTAGGTGTAAATTGCCTGGACATATTTTATTATTCTTATTATAATAGATTGTAGGGAAGATGAATCGAACCCTAGTAAATCAAGTGTTTATGGTCTCTAAATTCAATAAATAAGGTGTTTACACGCATATATATATATATATATATATCTCATCAAATCTTTAAAAGCATCCCAACTTTGTAAGGCATAATAGGCCGTGGAATGAGAAGCATAATAAAGAGTGGAATGAGAAGCATAAACAGTACACAAATTTTTCCCTTGATTGGAGCCTTTGAACTTGACATGATAAGTTGAGTCTTCTGCTATGAGACACCCTAGAGTCTGACTAATGGTGCTAGAACAACATTCTAATCAGTTTTGGAATTTAGCAACATAGTGAACATGATATTGCACAAAAAAAAAAGAAGAAATTTGCTTGCGCCTTCAAGTAACACCATGCTTCGTGACAATTTTGCTTTGTTCACTTGCAAAGTGGCTTATAAGGAACCAGAGTTGATTATGTATTTCTATTTTCTCAAGAGCAAATATATGGTCCCAGATTGATGCTATCGAATATTCATTTTTATTTGGCATTTCAATTAATTTTTCATTGCATACTGGCCATTTTAGTATTCTACTATCTATGCAAGTCTTAAATAATCTACAAAGAACAATATTGACCTCAAAAAGTGACCAACAGATTCAGTCGTCGCCCAACTTCTGCACGAACCACTTGCACACTGATTACAAACTGTGAGACCAGGTAGCTGGTAGGGCCGGCTTACGTTTTCTGACAATCAAGTCAGGAGGCGAAAATATATGAAGGGGTGTGAGATGTTCTATTGAAGGGGTATGAGCTGTTCTATTTGCTAAAACTAAGCATTTGGAATCAGTTGTTTACTATTGTCAAATGAGAAGGGGGCTATATATAGCCTTGAGATGAGACAACTTGCGAAATATCAATATTACCCTTGTAAAATGAACTATACAAATACTAAGCTATCGCCCCTGAGACAAGAGTCTTCACACTAGTCAGCGGGAAATAACTCCAGATGAAAAATAGTAATGGCTAGGGGAAATAACCTGCCTAGGGTAAACATGTGACCGTTAGAGGGAAAATGAATTGTCAGTATGGAATGCAAGTGGGACTATCCCTGTATACACAACATGCCGCGTCAGCCAAGGTGAAAGCAAACAATATATTGATTTTGTACCAAATTGTTGTTTGGTTTTAGCACCCAATCAAGCCAACTTATTGAACTTAAGGGATGGATAGCATCTTCGTCTATAATCATCTTGCTTCCAATGAACCATCATTGGCGCATTTATTTATTTTAACAATACATAGTTCTATAACTTAAAAAATTGACTGTGAATGAGTTGTAATGTTTTACAAATGGATATACAACATAATCGAAACAAGTTTCTCGCAGTTTCATATGCATTAATAATACTAGTGAAAGATGTGCTGGTCCGGTAGTCTAGCAGGGAACAATGACCAAAAAAAAAATGAAGGAATACATTGTTATCAACTGTATTTTTTACTACCTCCATTCCAGAAAAATGGCCTTATTTCTATTTCATAAAAATTAAAAAAAAGTTCATTAACAGCATTGAAAAAGTAAATTTAAGATAATTTTCCTACTATACCCTTAATTATTCCACTTCAACAATTCTATTTTTTTTTTTATAACAATGCATGTTAAATATGGGTATATAAGAACACAAGTTAAATATGTAAGATTCGCAATATGGTTAGTTTAGTGTGGGTCAGTATGCCCCTAAACTCTGCCCATTAGTCTTGAAGTTGCCACAGCCTAAGAAATTTGTGGGGCGGGTCATAACGGGTTGGGTCATGGGACAAAGTGGGAGTAGATGTGGTAAATTAAGGTCTTTTTTATTATACTTAGGAGTTCAAAACAAAAATGCCTCAATTGTTACTAAAAATTTTCAATATTTCAATTTACACAAAAAGAATGTTGAGTGTTCATGGGACAAGTCCATCCCTGACTTAAATCGTCCTAGACCCTGCAGTAGGGCAAACAATTTTATCCCAAACCCACCTCTATTACGTTAGATTTATCACCACTAATTAAAAAAAGAAAGGTAAATTAAAAATACAGATTATAAAATGTGTTTTTTTTACTATAATTCCTATTTTGAACAACAAAATAAATTAGATTAGATATTTGAAACCGGGGAGTACAAGCTTCCCAGCTTGCATTTAGATTTTTCAGACTAATATAAACTATATCTATATTATTATTATTATTATTATAGATAAAAGAAGAATAGTTTCCTAAAAAGTTTTCTTGTCCTGTCACACTTTCTAAATCCGTCAAATTTTCTTCTTTTCCTTTTTTCCCCTCATTTTTTTCACTTTTCTTTTCTTTTTTCCTGAAAATATTTTAGCCTTCATTACTCACATCTATATATATCTAAGGAGAATATTTCCTAAAAAATTTTCCGGCCCTTTTGCACTTTCTAAATCTATCAAATTTCTTTTTTTTTTTCTCCTTTTTCTTCTCAGTTTATTCCATTTTTCTTTTCTTTTTTTTCCAAAAATATTTAGCCTTTCTTACTCACATCTATATAAAAGGAGAATAGTTTCTTAAAAAGTCTCCCACCCCTTTTTACTTTCTAAAACTGTTAATTTTTCTTCTTTTTCCTTTTTTTTCTCAGTTTTTCAATTTTCTTTTTTTCCCCCAAAATATTTTAGTATCAATGACTCAGATCTCTCTCTCTCTCTCTCTATATATATGTATATATATAAAAGATAATTGCCTAAACTTTTTTCGGCCCTTTTGCAATTTCTAAAGCCAACACATTTTCTTCTTTTTCCATTTTTTCTCGGTTTTCTCAGTTTTCTCATTTTTTTTCTTTTCTTCTTTTTTTCCAAAAATGTTTTGGCCTTCATTACTCATATCTATATATATATAAAAGGAGAATAATCTACTAAAAGTTTTTTCCGTCTTTTGTACTTTCTAAATCTGTCAAATTTTCTTCTTTTCTTTTTTTTCCTTAGGTTTTTTTCCTTTTTCTTTTCTTTTTTCCCTAGAATGTTTTAGCCTTTATTACTCACATATATATTATTATCTATATATATATACATAATAAGAGAATGATGACTTTTCACGCTCTTTTTCTGAATCTCTAGGGTTTCTGGCTCTATAAGGTTTCTAGCTCTATAAGATTTTTGGTGATATCATTTAATTCTTTTTTTATATTTTTATTTTTATCCTTTTTCTCTTGAGATTGTTATACTAATTTTTTAAATAATATTCACTTTTCCCTTTATTAACACATATCTTATCCTCAATTTATGCTGGTTTCTTTAGCCAAATATTTTAAATTAGAGATCTGTCACTTATAAAATCGAACACGAAATTAATTAAGAGTTCTATTTCAAAAAAAAAAGCAAATAGTAATTTTTATGATTCGAAAACCTAAGCATAGCATGTCTCTAAACTAATAAATTTCTAAAAATCTGTAACATTAATTGTAAATTTCAATTTTTAATAATTTTTTAAGAAATTTTTATATGTTTATTACAGTACAATAATCAATTGATTTTTTCAAAAATTATAGTACTCTAATTTGTCAATTCTATAATTAAATTAGAACTTTTTGATAATTTAAGTCTTACCGCATTTAGAATTTGATTACTTATTTGAGAGATGGACCAAATTTTGAAACGGTTGCACTGTTCTAGTTGTTCAACAATTTTTATTAAATATTTTATTTTTATTAAATCACCTCAATTAATTTTTATTTATATGTATAATTAACTGGTGCTGTAATTCAAACAAGTATTAAGGCAGTTATATTTCTCATAATCTAGACAGGAGGTCCTGGATTGAAACACACTCGCCTCTCCCCTCCCCTATACCCACTGTATAAAAAAAAAGAAGAATTAACTGGTACAAAAAGTGTTACTGACAAATAAATTCAAAGATAATAGAATGGTTATAAAAATTTATGTTTCATAATATTAATATGATTCAACTGACTGTATTAATAATTTATATTAAATTTTTGTATAAAAATTCATTGACATTTATTATTAGAGTAATTATATGGAGAAATATTTATTTGACATGAATAACTGATATTAGTTCCCCTCCCACCCCTTATACGTATTGTATGGGAAAAAAGAAATTAACATGTGCAAAAAGTGTTACCAATAAATAAATAAATCTAAATATGATAGAATAGTTATAAAAACTTATATCTCATAATGTTAATATATAATTTAACTGGCTGTGTTAATAATTTATTAAATTTTTGTAAAATAATTTATTGACATTTATTATTAGAGTAATTCTAAGTAGACATGTTTATCTAATATAAATAACTGATATATGTTAGTTGGCAAATGTGAATTGGTTGTTTATATGCAAGTAGTGAATTTGAAGGCCCACGGTCATCAAATACATGGTTGACAGCTAAATACGTCATTTTTTCATGCCAGATAAATATGTCTCCCTAAAATTACTATTGTTATTATTACTTTTAGATCTCATGCAACGCACGCGTGAGAATTCTAATATATATATAAGGAGAATAGTTTACTAAAAAGTTTTCCCACCCTTATACACTTTCTAAATCCGTTAAATTTTCTTCTTTTCCATTTTTTCTTGGTTTTTTCAGTTTTTATTTTCTTTTTTTCTCAAAAATATTTTAGCCATCGTTACTCTCTCTCTCTCATAGATGTATTTAAAAGGAGAATAATTTCTTAAAATGTTCGAAATCCATTAAATTCTCCTTTTTTTTCCACAGTTTTCAGAAATGCAGCCATAATTTTTACATACGGTGTCCATTTTCAACTCATAATATATATTTTTGGGATGGCTCGACAAGACGGATTAAACTAGTAGCTTCGTCATTGCTAACGACGGATTTTGGGCATTTGAATTCATCCGATTTTTTTTTTTTTGTATTTTTTCTATTTTATTTTGGGTCGACATTTATGTTTTGCACTTGTTTGTTAGGATTTTTTTCTAAAGAACCGAGCTTTGGGTTCCTTATGGAACCTAGGAGTCAATGTGGTGCTTGCACTCAAGTGAGGTGTAAACACCTCATTGGCTTCTGGGCTCCTTAAGGAACCCAGAGCTAAATTCCTTAGAAGTGCTCTGTTTGTTAGTCCTTTTTTTGTGCATTCGGTATGCTAATTAGGACATCTATTTAGACATTTGACTTCTTCGTTCTTTGAGTAATTTCGCTAAATTTTCAATCCTATCTAACTTCAATTTTGATTTTTGATATTATATGTATTGATAAGAGAATTTTACTCAATATTGATCATGACAACGATAGAACTATTAGAAAATGAATATGAATTTTCTTTAGACGAAATCATTACAACAAATTGGATTAAAATGTACTAAGATTTATCTCATAGTACTGATCAATAGTTATATGTTAATATACTTATTAGTACTTTGTATCCATTATTTATGGTTTTTGTTTTAATTTATGGATTTTAGATTAGTCTTTTCTCTTCATGATGGTACTTCAGTTAACACGTTTTTAATCACTTTCAAATTGTTTTTCTTGTGCAACATACATGTAAAGAGTAATAAATTATAATTAACTATTAAGATCACATCTGAAACTGATGCTTATGTTACCCAAGGCCTACAAGTATGGTAAAAGTACAACTGAAGAAAGCTGGGATATTGTTGCAGATGAAAAATACTACTATGACTTCGTCACTTTAATTAATAGCCTTATCTCCTCACAAGCAAAGCCGGACCTGTAGTTTATGCAGGTGCTAAGCTACATCCAGAAAATGAGCCGCTGTAGTGATCTTTTTTTAGTAATAATGAGCTAAAAATAGAGCCATGAAATCAACAATTATGCTAGCTAGTTATTATTCAATTATATCCAAACAAAACAACAATCTAAGTTGTTAAATAAAAAAGTTTACAACAGTTCACCAATCAAGAAATAATACTAAACCGCACTGAAAGTTGATGTTTTTATAGATTTGAGTTTTTTCTTTTCTTTTTTTTTTTAAATCTATAAATGGTTTGGGTTGAGACATTGAGCATCCATCTAACATATTAAAATTTGTAGTACTCCTTAAACTCGAAACTTAGTTTTTTTTCTTTTTTTTTTCCTTTTTGATAGATAATAAATATAGATGAAAATAATTAGAGATTATCAAGAAAAATTAGGAAATTAGAGTTTCGAAATGATAAATATATTGGAGAGAGAGAGAGAGAGAGAGAGAGAGAGAGAGAGAGAGAGAGAGAATAATCTAGAGAAAATATGGTATAAGTTATATAACTTCTTATTGATTAAAAGTATTTTTGAAAAATATAGATATGTAATTAGGTTGTAAATGACATATTTTTCATAGCCTAATTCTCGCCAAACAAAAAAATAAAAAAAGAAAAAGAAAAATGGGGAAAAAAAATCATGCAATTGGGCCCCCTAATTCATCGGGCCCAAAGAACAAACATGCCCTCCTTAGCCTCAAGTCCGGCCTTGCTCTCAACTCAAGCCTCATACTTTTGTGGGCGCAATAAGAGCTCCATTCTTCTTCCCATTCTCAAAGAGTAATTTTAGATGGGATTAGAAAAGAAATCACAAACCATACCCTTTTTAGTATGTAAAAATATCACGTCAATTGAAAATTTTCTAACACACAGATAGGTGTTGTTACAACACCTACAAAAGACGTAGTTACAGACACCCACATAGCAGACATACATACATCCACATCATTCATACGGGTGCCATAGTCCCGAGTCAATTTATATGTAATAATCATTTTAGAAGACAATTTTTAAAAACCTCTTAGAGGTTTTGCAACGAAACCACCCATCATGTGTGACATGTATGGACGTAGCATGCATCCATACACATCACTTAAAGTAGGAGGTTTTGTCATAAAAAATTCCAAGATATTTTAAAAAGGTACTATGATTTTAGATTATAGTTCATGCAAGCATGTTTAGTAGTTTAGTGTAGTAATCTATCAAACTTGGAGAATCATAGTCAATGATGGGAATTGATTTGGCATGTTTGGGAAGAGGGTGACAAATGCCAAAAAAGGTGGGGTCCTTGGAAATGATATTTGAAAGCTATTCACTATGGGAGTATAGTTTATAGATTATTCTTTTGGACCACCAATTTGAGTGGCAATCCCAACTCCAGAGATGCCAACTCTCATACTTTGTCTACATTTGATGTGCCAATTCTCCATGATCCAACCTCTCTCTTTCTTCGTCTAGTTTTCCATTATCTTTTTTTCTTTTATTTGTTTATTTCCCCACCATCACGCATAGAACTTGGATTTTAAAGATTAAAAAGCTGATTTGGGTGGGATATATTTTCTTGAAGTATTTTATTTTAGTTTTAAAGAAAGACAAGAAACTTAGCTCGAGATGACCTACCTCTTTGAACTACTCTTCAGAGGGTTATTCGCTAAGAAATCATGATTCACTTTTAAAAGTAAAGTACAAAAGAATATAATTACATGTCATGAACCAACTTTTGATTTAATCGAGATGCCAAAGGTTGAATTTGTCACATATTCATTGCACATTCTTTACTGAATGATCCTCAATAAAAGTTGAGAGGAAGAAATCATTTCGTTTTACAATTATTTGTGATAGATAAAAAGTAGGTTAATAAGAAAAATCTTTTTATATTTTCAAGATTAAATAGGGGTATAACTGTAAATGAACGTAAAAAATAATGCTAAATGTAGAAACATAATTTAAATTGGACAAACCAAAAAGAAAATGTGAACTGAATAAATGGGATGGAAGGAGTATTATTTTTTTTAACAATCACATTAAACACAAGTTTTGATTGGTAGAAAATATATACGCAACTGATTATATACCACTACCTATTGTTAAGATCATGTGCTTCTCACAATTCTCGTTCTAATAATTACTCCAAAAAGCGAGTTGGTGGAATGGAACTGGCTCAAATCCAAATGATTATTAGATTTTATATGTGCTTTGAAAATGCAAATTCATAATTAAATTTTTAGTTGATAAATTTAAGAAAAAAAGAGTATATAGATTAAGCATTTTTAGAATTTCTATTGCATTACTATACTATCTTATTTAGAGTTTTAGACCTGTTCTAAAGTAGTTTTTGAAAGTTTTCAAAATGTAACTTGTATACATATATTTTGTACAACTCACATTAGGTTTACTTTGAACCACGAGTTGTCTTGAATTCATTAGTCACAAGTATCAAAAACAGAATTTTCATATATTGAACTAATCGGTCATCATCGATTTTTTTTTAAAAAAAAAAAAAAACAAGCACCCTCTATCGTGAGGTCACCTGGTTTTCAAGCAAATTTCTAGAAATATGATCTAGAAGCAATGTCAACTATGCAATGTTCAAAACACACAATTCCTTTCCCGTCAAAAAAAAAATGGAAAAAGAAAAAACACACACAAAAAAAATTCCTATTGGACCTAGTAATTAGTACACATCTCAAAGTTAAGCAAATAAACTAATTAGTGTGTTTAGTTCCTTAACATTGCCAATGGATGGCAATGCGGCGGCCGAGTCATTTTAGTCATTAGAGGGTGTTATAATTATTTTTAGTTAAAAGGGGCATATAACGCCAAAAACGTGAGAATTGAGAGTATAAATACCAGTTTCTAAAGGTTAGGGATGAAAAAGCTAGAAATATAAAAGATTGGGGTAGATGGTGCCAATTAGCCAATCTAGGAAGATATGTTAGACCTATAAATTGTAATTTTCCCATGTCGTCTGAACTTCAATCCAAAATGTCATCTCTAAACACAGTACAATATTGTAACCCATGAGCAACCACCGAGAAGTTAATATAAGGATGTGAACTTGCAGAATTAGACAAAAAAAAAAAAAAAGGCCTTGTGGGTCTCCCTAAAAGGAAAAAGAAAAATAAAATAAAAATTTGAGTAAGAAGCATTCGAAAACCATATTCAGTGTCAATTTATGCATTAATGTCTTTTTTCTCCCCAAAGAAAACTTTGACAGTTGACTAGCAGTGGAGGCACTAGTTGCTCGCAAAGGAGGTCGATTGGGCGGGAGAGAAAGAAGTTACGGAGGAATTGCGAAGATTGCTTCAAAACTACAACTTTAGAAACTTTGAAACTTTAAATTAATTGGGTTGTTTGGATTGGAGAATTGTAATTTTAATGAGATTAGGTGAAAAGACATGTCTGTCAAATATGATAGGTTTAGGATTGAGTTTGCACTTCATAAGAACTTTGAGAACTCAGTTGTAATTTTCTATAAGCTTGGATCCTACGAAATATTTTGCTGCAAAAGTAATTTTTTTTTTAAAATTACAATCCCATGAATTTTTGGTTAATTGGCAGTAATAAAATTGAAAAAAAAAAAAAGGCTTGGCAGTAAACATCCCTATCTTTGATATAGTTTGTGGGAAACATTGTTACCTATCAATTTGGGTATTCCTGCTTTCAAAACAATATTTCTCTGTGTGAAATATCTTTACCAACTTTTAATGGGTATGTGTTTGTCGACCCATAAAATAAAATCCTTTATATTATATTAATGTGTCAAACATACATCCTTTGATTTCCTAAACACACTGAGAACAAAGGAAGAAAACACTTGATAGGCTATGTTTTGGTCCTGATAAAGGGCGCAAGTCTCCTCCCATATATACCTTATGTAATGCTCTAAAAAATAATAAAATTATGAACTTATCCTTCAGAAGATAAATAAAGTATGAAACGATCTGTAAAAAAATAATGTGGCAATTCAATGGAAAATTTGCTAAACATACCAATGAAAACTTTGTGGACAACACATTTGAGATTTAGGATATTTGTCTATAATGGCAGGCTTTAAATTGATGTAGCAAAATATGATGTTAGGTGGATGATGGAAATGTTGTAACATGAAACGTTTAGACAGATAATGTGATATAATATCAACTGATAATGTGACTTAAAGTCGGTATAACGATGTATTGATATTATACCATATCATCGTTTGGTGCCCTTACTATATCAAATGTTTGGTGTTTAAACATTCCCAAGTTAGATGGAGGATACATTTTGATGCCACAAAGGAATTTGTCAAAATAATCTTAGACAAAAGTAATAAAATACTATTTAAAAAATGTAATAAAATATTATTTTTGTTGCGGTGAAATGATTACACTTGTTATTGTGGCTAATGCAAAAATACCCACCACCAGTTATACCTGTCTAATGTTACTGTTAAGTACTTTGTATCAGTTGTAAAATTGATATAAAGCTGTACATATGGCACGCTAGGTACTATATGACCTATGTGGCGAATATCTATATACACGCTAGGCACTATATGACCCATGTGGCATGCATCCACATAAACTATATAATGTCATAACGTGTCATATATATGACGTCAGAATGAAACTCGTATACGTTGGATTCATAGATACATAATCCTTGCCGTGTAGTTTGGCTCTAAAACCAACAATTAATTCCTTCTAGAACTAATAATTCCTTTTAGAATTAACTCTATGACATGGTAGAAGAGGTTAAAAACATGTAGCAGTAAGATACCAGATAATTTTTATTGAGCACGTTATAAGGTAAGATCTATCTCTTAATTATAGAAAAATTTTCAGGGTGATTTATTGTATTAAAATTAGCCTTAGAACTTTCACAGCATGTTTGGACAAAGTAAAAATAAAATAAAAAGAAGAAATACCACTAACTAAATTTTGTATAGTATAATAAAATTCATAGAGTTGAATTATTGTTCACACAATTTGGTAGGCTCCACAAGTTATGATTGATGAACTTTTTTTGAGCTCCACCTAAGGTTCCAGCTATATTAATTTCCCAAACTTAAATTATTTGTTTTATTTTGATTACTCCACTTTCATTCTTCAATTATTCAACCAAACTTTTTTTTTTTAATTTCATTTCAAAATTCAAAGATTCTTCCTAACTCTATTTGTTGAAATATTTCAATTTTTTATTTTAAATGTTTAGTTTATTAATTTGAATGAGGGGTTGTTATTTATTTAAACTCAACACACATTTCTAGTTTTTTTTGGACATTTTCCCGATTGAAAAATGATGAAGTCTCCATGTGTATATATAAACCTGTGAATCTATCACTGTTAATGATTGGAGTCTAGGATAAATAACATTGTTTTTTTCTATTTAAAATTGCATTAATATCATTTACTAGCTGACTGCACAACAAGTGTACAATTAAAACTTTTATTCAAATCATTTACCATTAGCACATTATCACTCCACCTCCAAATCATATCAATGCTTGATATTATGACGCATTATCTGTCTAGTATAGTAATAAGACCAAACACATGATACTTGAAAGTTTTCAGAAAATCTTACTCGGAATGGTCCCCAACGTTTACCATCTGTGCCTATTTATCATCCTAACCCCATGCTATTCTTTCAACACCCCCCCAATGGTGAAAATGGTCCTTTTATTTTATAATCTAAGAGCATCTACATTAGTAGTATTAAATTAAGTTATTTTGTTAATTTTTTTATTTTTTTAGATCAACACAACACACACAACACAGAGACAACACACGCCATCTAACAAAACTATAGTAATTTTGTTAGACGCAAAATTATATTTATGTCACACACATTCAAAAAAATATCTATATTGATGATGTTAAGTTGCTAAAAGAATTTTTTTTTTTTGATAAATTGTTAATCTTGTCATTAATGTTAACAACATTTTTAACATGCTCTTCCGATCTTATTTAAAAAAAATTATTTATTTAATAAAGTTTAACTAATAACTTTTGAAAATAATGAGTCCCACTTATATTTAAGTAGATTTTAGTGATTTTATTTAATATTTCTAATGTGACACTTTAATAGTTATTAAATATAACTTCATGTTTGACGTTTGCATAAGAATATTTTCTCCCGTATAGTGGCAAAAAAAATATGTTTATCATGTATGTCACAACTACATATTATGTATGTCAATTACATATTATGTATGTCATCCTCCCCTCATTTTTTCTCAAATTCTCCACCTTCTCCATTCTTCTTCCACCAGGAAATGACTTTACAATCAGATTCACCGCTCAAACAGTATACCAATTACTATTTATCTTGTATATCACACACTTCTCTATCCTCTATGTCACAGTGCTTCATTTTTTTTCTCCAATACTCCTCCTTCCTCTTATTATTCTTTCACTTGTAATTGATTCTACAATCGAATTCACTGCTCAACTAGTATATTAGTAAATAATGAAAGAAAAAATAAAAAAATATTTAATTAAAAAAATGAAAAGAAGAAATACCACTAATTCAAAATCCACGCATTTGAGGCTGCTTTAAATTCCCCAATCCTGAAATCCAAGACAGTGAGTACAGAAGAAGAGGAGTGGAAGATTGGTGCGTCTCCCTCTCTTCCTAGCTCTCTCTCCCTGTCTCCTTCCCTCGCAAGGAAAAACCACCCAGTTGGAGTGTCAATTTGATGCAAAAAGATTGAAGAAGAGAAAACCCACTGCCAGTTTTCTGTCGTTCCTCGTTTTTGAAATTGTATGTGTAGAAATGGCAGAAAGTAGAGGGAAAAAGAAGAAATTATCGATAAACCTTTCATTTCTTAGCCTTACTGATAACACCCTTTTCACGAAACCAAATGGTAGCCATAAATCTGTCAAGATATTTCAAGAGCCAGATGGGGTTGTTGGGCTTGGCATTCTTGCAGCCCTGAGTCATCACCATCAAGATCCGAATCTTATGAACTGTGGCAGAGATGCAGTTCTTGCAATTTCTCCCAAATCTTGGGCAAACCCAACCCCAATTTTGAACGACAAAAGTTTTACCCCGGTTTCTGCCAATGGTAATGACAAAAACAAGAAGATTAGTGTCGGGGAAATGGAGTTGTGTGAGGAGTACACTTGTGTCATATCACATGTGGGTGACAATATGATCAAGAAAAGAGAGTACTTTGATGCTGATTTATTTCCAAACAGTAATGGTTCTGATGGATTTTCTATTGGAGGAGGACCAGGGGGTGGTGGTTTCTGGGTGAGTTCTGGGATGGTCTCTGATTCAGCGGTTACTTCTGTTGATGAAAACTATGAATTTCGGCCTTCGGGTTATCTGGATTCTTGCTTTCTTTGCAAGAAGACGCTTCATGGATTGGATATCTTTATGTACAGGTATTGTTTTGATACTTCCTTTTTGAAATCTTTTTCAAAACCTGTGCATTTTTTCCACCTACTTGTTGTGAGTCGAATGTTATGATCTATGTTGCTTTTTAATGGTCTGATTTCAGAGGTTTGAGTTTTTGTACTTTATGTGGGATTTCAGAGCTGAAATTTAATGGCTTGTATTGGTGTTTGATTGCTGCTTCCTTTTGAATTCGTTGGATGTATTCATATAAAGGAGCAAGTTAATCAGTGAACCAGTGGCATATTGAGTTATAACACAGTTAATATTCTGGAATTTGAAATCAATACTGAAAGGCGAAGGTAGCAGTTTGCAATTCATTATCATGGTAAACTTTGGATTGTTAGCATAATGATATTCTAATTGATCCCACTGGATTTGGAATGTATTACATGGATCTAGTGATCATGCTTTCAGGTCCAAAGAAATTCTAATAATTTTAATAGCTCTTTAGTTTGGGTTCCTATTATGACTTCTGGGGGTTTTGTTTGATTCTTAACATGGAGAGTATAAATTCTTCCCTGTAGAGAGATATGGTTAAGATTGGAATGTTTTGTGTTCTCTTTTAAAATTCTGAAACTGAAAGTCTCTGTTTTTCTAGTTGTCGAGATGTAGTTATAAGATTGTCTGACACTGATCAATATTGAATGGCTGTGATGTCTTTGTTTCTGGTAGCTTTACTTGAGCATCAGCCACATAAAGCTTAACTCAAAAGCATGTTTAACCTCAACCTATATTTTCTGAAAATTCTAGCTTGCTTTCTTGAAAAGTTAACATTTAACTATCCATCTAGCATTTACCACCAGTATGTTTGCAAGTCGTTTATAAACTGCATTATGGCATTACTATCTGTTAACATTTTTTTCTTTTTCTTTCATTTTTTTTTTCTCTCAGTCATCTGTTCACCCCCACCAAAAAAAAAAAAAAAAAAAAAAAAAAGAGGAGAACTAATGAAATGATGCGAAACCAATTTAGTCTGTAAACTATTTGCAGAACACATTGCGCGCTTGGGAAGTCTGAGTTTTTTTAGTTAGTGTAGCTCTCCAAAGATTCTTAGGTAATAAGCCAGCTGAATTAAATGCCACTAGTTTTCAGAAGGGGGGAAGAAAATGGAAACACCATAGCCTTCTAGCCTTAATATATGGATGGAATTAATTTGTGAGTTTGAATTGTTGAGTTTTTTTTTTTTTTTTTTTTTTTTTTTTTTTTTTTTTTTTTTTTTTTTTTTTTGTAGGGAAAAATAAGTTGTAGAGAACGAAGCCTTGGCTTTAATGTGCAGTTGAAAACTGACTTTCCAGAACTGTCTTTTATGGTTTGCATTAATACTAACAATCACGAGTTCTATCTTATCCTTGTTCAATTGCTACTTTGGACTTTTATGAATGGGAGACTTTTTAAGTAGTTCTATGTAGACGCATTCTTTTCTCAAGTCATGAGACCGTATTGGAAAAGGAAATTGATTAAAAAACATTGCTCTGTAATCTATATCCGGCATTGACTATGTTTTTCCTACCTCCAACTTTTGGAATTCAATGGATTGCAGTTGTAGATGCTAAAGTTATATCATCTGTGCTTTATCGCTCTTTTTTCCCCCCAACACTTGAGGAGGTATTACTATAATTTTGATGAACATCGTTGTGATTTTTTTGGTTAATAATAGATCGGAAGAGCGTCGTGTAGACGCTAACATAAACTGTTTGCCCTAACATGTTTGCTTTTACATGGATTCTGAACATTTGGACACTAACAAGAACAGTTTGTTCATGCTATATAATAAGAAACTGCTTGCATAGCAATTGGTTGGCATATAGCGAAGAATCTCACATAATGCCATTATTACTGCTTATTAGACTGTTCCTCCAATTTGTCTTTCTTCAATATGTGTTAGCACTTAACACATAATAGTTTATTATTAAGTGTTGAATATGGACATCCTTTTCAATCAATTAGGGATATGTTAACGTTTTCATCAAACTTATAACGATCTTGGCAATAACATTTCAGAGGAGAGAAGGCGTTTTGTAGTGCAGAGTGTCGCTCCAAGCAGATCTCCATTGACGAACACAAAGAGAAGTTTGGTACTGGCATGGGGAAACCAATGGAATACTCTGCCTCGCCTTGCTCTAGTAATATGCAGTTTTTTGTTGGTGTGGCTGCTGCCTAGGTAGTTATATCATACATTTATATATACAGATGTATCAGAGTTATCATAAAAGAAGTACGAATAAGTTGGGTCTGCATTGCGTATAATGAAAGATATATATACAGATGTATCAGAGTTGTCATAAAAGAAGTACAAATAAGTTGTGTCTGCATCACGTATAATGAAAGAGATATTATCGTGAATAAAAACTTTTTTTGAGGTGAAACTTGCCTATACATCCGTTTGTACATGATGTTGGAAAAAAGGGGAAAAGGAAAAGCAACTTACAAGACTACACAAAACAAGAATCCTTTGAAAAACTATGGTTGTGAATAACCCACTACCGGCGAAACATAATAAACAGTTTTATAGATACAGTGAATTTGCAAACATTATGCCACGACGAAGGCTTTCACTAGCAGCCGCAAATTTGTTCTCTAGATCAACTTCTCCAACTGCATGAGCAGCAGATTTCAACTGGAAAGCCAAAAAATAATAATAATAAATAAAGGAGAAAAAACAGAATATGAGGAACAATAACATTGGTATACGATCTTTCTGCGTGTTCTGATAGTTACCATGAGAATGAACAAACAGAAGCCATTTTAGATCCTACTTATTTAGTGCAGTCTAATTAACTTCATAGAACATGCTAGTATAATGGAAGAATATTGCTAACTGTTGAATATTGCTATTTATCACCACCCTGTTGTTCTTATGTAATGCGAGAATAATAGATATAAACTGGGTCCAACATCTATACATTTCATTGGACATCATTTTATGTCAAATAACATATCACATGATGACCATTATCATCCGTTATAAACATCATTTTCCAAGGGTAGATAGCATTTTCTACTGGGAAAGGCTTGGTAGGACTTGGGTTTGTTCATGTAACATGACTGCTGTTCGTTAACCTATCAATATCTGTTTGATTAACAATTTCATAGGATATATGAAAATCAGATTGGATCACCTGGTTTAAAAATTCATCCAGCCTTCTAGCTAGTCGTATAACGCTACCTTCAAAGATGTCTGTCATATTTATAACTTCTGCAAAAGATGCTCCCTGAAAAAAGGAAGTTTACGGAAAAGAGTTGCAACATGATCAGCACCAACATATAGAACTCCATCTAGAACAATGAAATACTAAAACCACCAAATGAATCCAAGTCATTTTTACAGATAAAATCTACCAAATCCAATGATGCACTTGAGTTTTTAAGTAATAATATATCATTAGAAGATTCTGTCTAAATAATAAGATACTGGCAGCATTTACATTGAATAAACTACTGTATCTCCAAATGCTTGTCACTTGAGATGTTTTGTCCTAAATATTACTGCTATGGCCAAATTGCGCAAACATCACTTGTCAAATGCAAACTGCCTTGAAAAAGTTCCAGTTAACAAGCACGATAAGAGGTTGTTCTCTCCATCTTTTTAGACGTTAATCTATGGCATAGGAAAATGTGGCGATTGTGGACCCACGCCTTAAAATGACTATGGATAACAAAAACATGCCTTTTATCAATTTAACCTCAGCCCTCATGTTTTACCCAAGTCTACTATTCTTCTCGCGTACACAATCCTTGGAGTCAAATTTGAAATCTTATCTGTGGCCCACCGTGTTTGGAGGCAACTCATCAAAAATATTCATTTGATAAAATTTCCCATAGAACAAATTCTAAATGAAAACACTCAGTGGCATCAAATTGCAACAACAGTGTAGTTTAACCGCCCTCTGCTGAAAAAAGTCTTTGAACTGACCTTTGACCAGCAGTAGATCACATCCATCAAGTATGGTCTGACTGCTGCCTCCACATATTCCTCCACATTAACTTCAAGTCTGCATTCACGTTGTATCTGTGACACAATTTTCAAGCTGTCATCATGCCTAAGTTACAGTATCTTCATATTTGCAGCTAGCCAAAGCAGATGATAATATTAACACAATCTATAACCCTACATATCTGTGAGTGTGCATTTGTTTACAGAGCTGAACTCACCTCTGCTATTCTTCTAGCACTGTCCTGTAGCTGTTGCAGCGGTTTAGCAAGTTCTGCTCTTAAATGTATTTGTTCACCTGATTTGTCTCCTGGAATGAAACAACTTGCTAGAGCAGCAACTTGATGATGATCAAGATCATTAAATGTTCCTGCCAAAAAAGTCACTCAGAATCTCTATCTGCACTAGAGATAAAAGATTTCTCTCCTGCCAACCATGAAAATGTCTACCACTGCTTTCTGGCACAAAAATTTAAAAAAGACTCGATTGTAATCTCATATCTACAGGCCCAAAACCCAAGAACACAATAGAAGGGTGTTTAATCTGATTATTGAGGTCCAAATTATCATAAAATCATAATTCCTACCAACCCTTGATTTGACCACCACTCAATTACACCTGCACATTTCAAACATCTTTAGATCTCTCCACCACTCATTCCACCTCTCCCCTCATTATAATTTCTTCAGAATTTTCCTTGATTAATGAGACTCAAATGCCCTTGCAGATAAGCTTACTATTTCTGCTTCATGCAGATTTTCCTAAAGTCAGTTCACATAAAACACCTAGTGTTCACCTATCAAAGATTTTTGTAACTTAGGAATGGGCATCACATTCAGAAAATTTGTCATTCGAGTAAACTGACTTTGAATCCAACAGTAACAAATTTTGCATGTGAGTAATAAATGCAGGCATTATCAGATGGATATAGTAAACAAACTTGCCATCTTGAGACTGGTCAACAACATGCAACGTTTGATTAGAAAAAATTACCCCTGCTCAACATATATCTAGGCGTGATAGGAAGTGACAATGAATGACATAAGTTTTAAAAAGCATGGGTATAATAGTTCACCATTGAACATCAATTCAGTAACAAGGAGTTCATCTCCTGTATCTATCAAACAGGCTGCTCTTCCTTTCAACTGAACAACGCCATCAGCATCAATGTGCCCCAGCTTTTTCAGAACCCTTGATCGGTTCTTAAGTTCATCACGAAACTTTTGAAGCTGAACATAGAAAAGAGGCAGCAATTGAATGAGAACCATAGAAGTCATACATGCTATGGTGACTAATTCACAGAAACGTACATGGACACACGCACGTATGGGCAAATACATACATACATATATATTATAAATGCGTATATAACGAACACGTACGTATGCATGTATTATCTTATTTTTTCTATTGTATTGTATATGTGCACGCACATCTCAGAGGAACATTCAACAAGCAACAATTACCTGGGAATCACGCATCTTCGACTTTAGCCGTTGAATTTCATGATTGACTTCTGCTTTTCTCTGAAAAATTTTAATCTGATGTTCATCTTGAGACTGCAAAGAATAAAGGTGAATGAAATAAAAGCAAAAGTCAACACCTCCAGAGAATTAATTTGCAGATGCTTCCAAGACTACTAGCACGTGGAGTCCTTAAGCTTCTTCAGAATGAGCTAATATGGCAGTATCAAGGACAACACATCTTACTTCGACAAAGCAACTAGCCAAAACAGATCTTTTGATGGGAAAGGGAAAAGGAATTCCTTTTAAACCTTATGCAAAGGATGAGAAAACAACTTCTGTTCAAGTTCCTCGATCTGGTTTACCAGCTCAACAACGTCTGGATCTTCAATTCCCATATCCTGACAAATACCAGCTACAACGATTAGAAATATATAGCCATGCCTCAGTAAAGATGGCGAGAGGTGTAAAGAATAAGATTTTCATCACCATTGGAAATCACAGAATGGAGAAATGCAAGTGGACATATAAAAAGGCATTTGACTTCTGCTACTGGAGATAATTCAGCAATGGGACTGAACAGGCAAGTGGAAAACAGTAAAAGACTAGCATGCACAACTTGCAATGAGATATAGTCAGTCGCAGCCAGAAGTCAATATTTAAAAAAATTCAAATCATAAAACCATTAAATGCAGTAAGAGGGGAAGTGAAGATAGTCAAGAGGGCATTATCTTCAGATAGCTAAAAATCCAGTCCTGTTCCATTCTTGTTTGTTGGTTTAATGTACTCCATTTATCTCACCATATTATAGCCTTAGCAACGAATTCATGAAATTCTTTGATTTTAGGCTAATAATGAACAAAACAAAGAAAAGCATAAAATAGTTGCATCAATTTTGTTGATGACTCAGATGCCGTGAGCCCATGACCAACAACCCACCCAACCACCCCAAAAAAACAAACTAATAAATAAATAAGCTAATAACTGAAAAAAGTTCCATTTCTTGACATAATATATTAATAAATATATTTCAGATTGGAGGTACAAAACAACCATTGGACAGTATAATGATATATTTTAGGGCCAACTAGGATAGGATCATAATCTAGTAGCGATTATATACCTTTGCAGGATTAAGCTTGGGAAAGCCCTGCGGAAAACGTTTTTCAAGCTCCTGCACAGCGAGAAGAATACTCTGTCTAGCTTCTGTTGGACGTAAATCAGAAGGAACAGAAATTCTCAGCTTACTGATAGCAGAAATAAGAGGCAACTGGACAGGAACCTGAGAAAATGAAACCAATTTGCATTAGTTGCTTAAGGGCATTTACCATCTCATTATACATTCAGGCTCCAGACCAATCATCATACTATATTCAAAAGTGTTTCACTCAAAATGTTATTTAACTCACCACATGCATTTCTCCTTTTTCTCCAGGACGAGGAGGACATGGTTTGGGTCGAGAACCATTTTCACTCGAGCCAAAAGAACAGTGAAGCAAAGTGTCCACGATATAGCTGCTACCACGGGAAGAAGCAAGTGCTGCAGGCAAAGAACCCAAAGCACCAGATGGTTTTTTCACCACATGGACTACAACTCCCCAACCCCAGTCTGTGCTTCCTTCCCTTACTTTGACCTGCAAGTCACCAGAAGCAGCTCAGAGTGTATAAAAGTGAAACCAGAAATAGCCCACAGGAGGAAGAGCAAAGGGATTTAAGCAACAACAAATCTAAACCCATAAATAAACAAATTTATCCCATGCATCACTTCCACAGCCTCTCTTCTCATACCTTTCTTCCAACACCATGTAGAAGTAGAGGAAGAACAGACCAGAAGCAAAAAAGATCAGAATGAACTTGGAGAAAAGCTTCTATTTGCTTTTTAAAGCAAAACATATTCCTTGTAATAATAGAGCAAAACGGCAATACATGAGCAAAATGAACTTTACTATATATTGAAAACTATAACAGAGCAAAAATATAAGAGTTATACCAGGGAGTAACTAAAATAAAGAAAAAGAGACATGCAAATTGATCAAACAAGCAGCAGTTACATAGGAAAGAGCACCGGGGATTTAGACTACTCAACATTGCAGCATATACACAAGCAACTTCGGCACACTTACCAGCCTACCAGATTGAAGGAAATAGAGAACTCTCTCAGGCCGCATCATTTCAGACATCATTTTCTTTTCAACTTGGCTTATCTCTAGCTGTAGCTTATGATATTCAGTAACCTCAGCCTTAACATTTAAGAAGAAAAATTTAGCACTTAAGTCATATCCAATTAATATATTGCAAATATAACTAATCAGAAAAACTAGACCTCTCCGGACACATCAAGCAAAGCAGCCTCCTCTTCCAGTTTAGAGACCTTATTCCCAATGTCAGGTAATGCCTAAAGAAAAAGTGACAGATAATCAACCATGATTCAAAAATATGTGGAAATAAACCAATAACAGTTCTCAGGGAAAACCTTCTCGTGCTGAAATTGATGAAAGGAATTTCTGATGACATGCTCAGCAGTAAATTGTCCCTCAGCACGGCTCATTAAATTCAAGATTGAGTAGTAGCTTAGCCTGAAAGTACTGACCAATGGAGCAGGTTTACCCAGGACCATGTCCTTAAGGGCATTCATTTCCATCTGATTTCACAAAGGAAATTTAAGAGGCCAATCTAAACTGTAGTTACAAATTACAATTTCTAATATACCGGAAATAGAAAATTTTTTGTATGCGAGGTAAATATGATCAAATCTGGTTTTGCAGCATCTGAGAGTTGAAACATTTGCATCATACTTGATGTTGCAAAAGCTCATTTGGTGCCTTCTACCAGACTTGACTACTCCAGTTCAAAGGATTACTGCAGTAACTGTAAGTGCACTTATTTATAGAGCAGTGAAATTTAGATTTTGTCGACGTCCTTATCTGTTTTGCTCCTGAATTCCATGTTTTAATCACAAGAGTCTCAGAGTAGCAATTGTTTAGGCTTTATAAATGTAGTCTTTGATAAGATTGATAGTATAGGTCGGGTTAAGCGTCAGATTTTGCTTTATAACTTCATCAACAAGACAATAAATTCCAAGCCAATATTTGCTATCTACCAAATGGTTACAATCTAGAGAAAGTAACCCTCTGTCAGATGCATCTTCCAGTACGAACTGAATTTGCATGCAAGAGATTTTTGTGGGAGAAATATGATAAGCTTGGAGTTTGTTTGAGAATTTATTGGTTTACGTGAGTTATTGTCACTGGTATTGGTAGAATTTTGTGTTAAATGATAGAGTTTGTAGAAAAATGATGTTTCAAAATCATTCCCGTGCAACCTTAGACTTACATTTTCCCCCAATAGTTAAACCAAGAAAAATGGAGCAAGTAACAGATTTACCTTTTCGTCGATCATTATTATACAAATACCCCGCTCATCTTTGCCACGACGTCCAGCTCTACCACTCATCTATTGGAAAAAACAAACATGTCAAAAAATCATAAACAAATTAGGTCTAAGTGATACTCTATTTTTGATAAACATGTTGTAACAACTACTCACCTGAATATACTCACCAGATCCAATGTATCGATGACTGTCACCATCCCATTTTTTCACAGCAGTGAAAACCACAGTTTTTGCAGGCATGTTCAACCCCATTGCAAACTGTATGAATTAAAGTTAACAGTTAGTGCATCCTATAAATTTTCCCGTTTTAAGTGCAAGTATACACTCTTTAAGAATTTTTATAAAGAGTGTAATAGAATACCATATGAGCATGTTGTTGAATTACTAGTATCACATTACTTTTACTGAAGAGCAAAAGATGAAGTTCCAAATTTAATATCTGAAGAAAAGAATTGCATCTAAACAATGGTACCGTCTCTGTGGCGAATAGAGCCTTAACCAGCCCTTCTTGAAATAGAAGTTCAACAAGCTCTTTGATAAGGGGAAGCAAGCCAGAATGGTGAACAGCAATGCCTCTCTGAAGCAATGGTAACATTTCTTCAATAGCAGGTAAGCTCCTATCCTCCTCACTTAAGCAGAGTATTGCATTTTTGAAAACTTGTTCAACAATTTCCTTCTCCTCCTGTGAATTAAAGTCAAGTTTGGACATTGACATGGCATGTTGTTCACACTCTCTTCTGCTAAAACTAAATATTATAAC
Source organism: Nyctanthes arbor-tristis (assembly GCA_963692815.1). Classification (NCBI taxonomy): domain Eukaryota; kingdom Viridiplantae; phylum Streptophyta; class Magnoliopsida; order Lamiales; family Oleaceae; genus Nyctanthes; species Nyctanthes arbor-tristis. The sequence goes on from CAVNYN010231011.1 coordinate 28,093, forward strand.
TGGCTGGAATTTCCGCTCCATGATCATCTGAAATCCAGCAATTTATCAGTTAGAGAGCTACAAACCAATGCAATTCTTTTCACCATTCCTTGAATAGAAGCAAAGACAATGAAAGAGAGAGCATTATATAACAAAGTAAACTTGATCAGTGATGAAAGATGGCCACAACTTGGAACATTCAAAGGTGAAATAACTTTTTAATATGCAGGTTTCTAACGCATACAGATATAGGTAGTCTACCACTAAAAACAGGGAAAGTGACATGCTCGATATCCACCTTAACGATTTTGTATATGTCAGATCCACCAGAAGCAGTCCCACCTTTCGAAATTTTTGCTCTTCCATTTCCACTCTTATTCCCATCAGCCAAATTTTGCTTCACAAAAGTGTCCTGCAGTTTTGAAAAATTGTCCTCCCTGAACTGCTCATTCTCATCAACAACAAGATATAGACCAGAACCACCCATTGGAAAAACATAGTGCTGCAAGGGCGTTGGTCGAAAATCTGTATAAACCACATGACATGGCTGTTTGTGTACATTACATATCCATTCAGCAAATTCAGTGGCATTTGACATTGTTGCTGAAAGGAACACCATTTTAATAGCAGGGGGCAAGAAAATGATACTTTCTTCCCAAACAACACCTCTTTCACGATCTTTCATGTAATGTATCTCATCAAAAATGACCCAGGCAACTTCCTTCAACACCTCGGAACCTCTATAAAGCATTCCCCTAAGAATTTCTGTTGTCATTACTAAACAGCTCGCGTTCGGTGAAAGTGTCACATCACCTGTCATCAATCCAACATCGGAAAACTCCTGGTTCAACTCTCTGTACTTCTGATT